>JASSUY010054954.1:3975-267397 GCA_032466535.1 Forpus xanthops
CAACTTACACAGCTAAACCGTCAACTTACACAGCTAAACCGTCAACTTACACAGCTAAACCGTCAACTTACACAGCTTTTGCATGGACGCTATTAACACCAAGACATCTCTTGCTAGGGATAATAAAGATGCTCTGTTAAAGGTCTATCAACCTGTAAACAGCTGATTTTTCAGTGGCAGTAGCAGCTATATGTTACAGGAAAAACAACCCAATCAATAGCTCAGATCTTTCAGAGCAGAACAGGATTACATCATAGTTCAGTAGAGAAGGGGCAGCTTCAGCAACCATTTGATTAGGCCAAGAAAGAACATTACATCTCAGCATATCTTCAGGAAACCCTTATCTCTCGACTCAGAACTTAAAAACATTAATTTTCTGCACTCTCAGTAATCAGCTTATAGGTTTCCCTTTGCCCTATGGTAGTTCAAATGCCCCAGTGATTAGTCAACTCTCCAAGGTAAATGGAGTAGTGGGGACTGGATTTTGCCTGGAACATCTTGATAAAGCCAACTCCACTCCAAAACATTAAAAGAAAAACAATAGTGGCTGTTTTATTATCAGAGGAGCAGTTAAACGCAAGCTGGATTTAGTCCTATATCTGCAAAGTCAATTGGATCTTCTCATTTTCTCTCTATTTTATTCCATGTGTTGCTGACTCCAATACATCAAGGTAAAGAATTAAAGGGGGGAAAAAGACTTCAATACAGTGGTTTAAATTAAATCCTTACTTCTAGCACAGAAAAAGCACAAAAAAATCAGTCATGAGGCTGCTATTTGTTTTCTATCTCACCTTGTAGTGATATAGTGTAACAGCCAGGAAAACAAGGCATGTATGATCAGTCTGCCTTGTTTTGTACTTGGGCATAAACTGTAAGAAAAGACAAGTAGAGAACACATCTGCTCAGAGATGTGAAAGACAGGTCCAGAAGCATCCCAGCCTACTGAAGTTCTGCATAGCATCCGTGTCTTTCCTCCTTTCCTAAGAAAATAACAATTTAGAGAGATTTTAGAGTACTGCAGTGTCACAGAACAGCAAATACATATATTTCAATACATAAAAAAAGCCTGAAGAACAAAATTACAGTAGGAACAAGAGGAACAGCAGTCCCACTGCTTGGGAGAGTACACAGGGCAGACACGCATGTCTCTTCATATCACAGCTCTTGTCAGGGGAGCAGGAATTCCCCAACTCTGCTGTCTTCATGCCCCTTAGTTGCCCCTGAGCACCAGCACTACATTGTTCCAGAGCCACTAGTTCCCCTGCTTCCACCCTCTCCTGATTTTACTCTCTAAAGCTTTTCAGCCCACTCCCCAGATTTAACTTAGTCATGAGATTTTCAACTTGCTGATCCCATGCTCTTATTACCTCTAAGTACAGTTGAGTACAGACTACAGGGTTGAACCCTGTGCCTGCCTGCCTTCCCTTGCAGAAATACCTGGCATTTCTGGTTGGGAAGAACTGAAGAAGCTGGACACTAGCAGCCTCTCCCTAAAACCATGCCCAGAGCAGTACCCAAAGGCAAACAGGCACATTTGCACAAGAAACCTAGGGCGGTAGCCACCCACTGGTTTTAAAGCACTTTTCCCCTCTTTGTCTCTGACCAAAGCTGATGCAGACATGCAAAAGAGAATGATTTCTATGCAAATGCAATCGAGCTTACCTGGAATTTTGAACAAAATTATTTAAATGGATGGCATACAGCTTCATCCTCCTCCTTCCAGGTTAGTCTGCATTAACAGAAGCATCACAATGCTCATCTCAGACAGCTAGTTTCTGTTTGCCTCAGCACTCCCTACAGGCAACTCATTTTTAACTGAAATTATATGCCACTTGCGTTGTATCACATATTAGACCCTTAGAATTTGCTGGTTTCCATCTTCCAGTACCGTAAAAAGAAACTTTTCCATTTGACAAAATATCTCCTGCAGCTCTTTGCACACTCACACAAAGGTTGATATCATAAACTATAAAGGACAGGTCCCCAGAGAAAACATTTTGCCTTCAGTAGCATGCACACGTCTATCTTTATTTGAAGACACAGGAATACAGATACAGGCAAAACTTGTCCTCAAGTGTATGTGAATTTTGTTTACCAATGCAGATAATCAGCCTTTTTCTAGCTGACGAAAAAGGCAAGAGAAAAGCTAAATTACCCTAACAGAGCATGCACTTTCAGCAGAGTTAATAGGCTGAAGAATAAAAGCAGCAGAATATTCAACTCATCCCATTCAATCTGAAAAATAGATCCAAATCCTAAAAGGGTTTCTTATCCAAAAGATCCCACACCTGCACAGAACAGTTAATTAAGCTTTGTCCAGGTTACTGCTCACTAACTAGAAGAGTTGTATGAGGCTTCCCAAGGAAGCAAGCCACGCTTAAAGGGAAAAAAGAGAGAACAGCAGCTCCACTGTGTAACAGCTCCACAGAGGTAACAAGCTTCTCTCACTGAGGTCAGGACCAGGCACTCAATGTTCCTGAAGTGACCTGCTGCAGAACAAAGTTCAAGACTAACTCTTTCATAACTCTGTATAAGAGGGGCTAAATACACTGTATTATACTTCACAGGGGCTGTCGCATGGAAAGATGGCATGAACTTCAGGTGCCAGCCCTCATCATGGGTTAGTACTTCAATATGAGGTATCTCTCAGTACCACTGCAAAGATACCCAACCCAGACCAACTGCATCCTAGAAAAGGTAGAGTAGTAATAGTTGTAGAATAGCAGACAGCTATGCAACATCCAGGAACTTCCAGGCACCCTGAAAACGTATCACATAAGGTGGATATACCCACTAGACCTAGAGCACCCCGACACATTTAAATCAGTAAAAGCAATAGAAGGCATTTTGTTTCCACTTAATGAGTATATCAAATATTTTCACAATAATGGGAGATTCAGCTCACTCATTTTCTGATCACAACTGATAATGAACAGTGTGTTAAAAGATTCATTTAACTAAAAAGTACTCAATCTTAATGGACTTGTAAGCTCTTACAATGCATCTGACCTCTGCACTGGTAGTCGGATGATGGGCATTTAAGGACTCCACATAAAACGTGCTTCAGATTTAGAAATTAGATTCCCCATGAAGTTCATTATTCTTCAGCTGTTAGGATGATGTATAAGTAAAATGCAGTTATAATTCTACCTTACTTCCCTAAAGTGTTCAGACAGCTTTATCAAGGGTGCTGCATAGTTACGTAAGTCAGATTAATAACCACACAAGAGGAGGGATAGGGTTGGTAAAGCCAGTGATGTCTTTGCATATTTGGTAAAGCTGTACTGAAAACAAACTGATTCTGCAGTCTTTCTTGCTGTTTCAATTTTAACTGGGGCTGGGGGACTTATTTCATGCTTCAGTAGTTGCACTAATAGAACTGCAATGTGGTAGCTAAACGTGATTTTCCTAGTTGTGAATACCAATAGCTAGAATAGTTGAGTTAATCTGAATTAACCAATACAGCATAAATACACTTGAGTCCATGATACAAGATGACATTAGCATAGATTCTTAGTGAGCTAACTCAAATTTAGACACTGTAAAAGCCTGGAGGGAGTAGAGAAGAGATCTATTCCGAAATACAAACAGGAAACAACACCCACCCTGCATTTCTATTTGGATACGTCTGTAATTTGTGTACATGAACACTAGCTAATTCTCTGGTAAAATACTGACCAGGAAAATAAAAACCCAAACAAGGAAAAAAAGATTACCAGGCATAAGGCTGCCAGCTGGGGGTCAGCCTTCATGTAGAAATTCTAGGTGAAGATGGAACTTGAAAAACCACCAGAAAAAACCCAACTCTGAGCAATCTAAGAATAAACAGAGTTCTTGACTTCTTACCTCCAAGCCCGTCTTGCTGAGATCTGTGACGCAGTATTGCTTCTAAAATGATACCTCTCTAGGAAAGGTACAAGCACTTCTCCAAGATACCTTTTTCAAATAAGAGCAACCATTTGAAACTGAGACCTTTTTCCTCCTCTTAAGAAGAAATGTATTGTTTGCTGCTCTGTGATGTCCACAGTAAGAGTCTAGGACCTCCAGGGTGATACTTACCACAGATGTACACACTGATCTTTTAAACCCTGAAGAGACTTCGCTCCTTTCCTCAGCCATCCCATGAGTTCTTTCCTAAGAACTCCACTTGATCTAAACTTCCATTTTGGTCATTAATTGCTTCTGAGCTCATTTGGCCTTTGAAAGATGCTTCTTCCTGTTGTGAAAAAGGAAGTCCACAGCGTTTATCTTGTTCCAGGGGAACATTTGGATGCCCAATTCTCAAAGCTGTTATTTAAGATTTCACAGCAGAGAACACATCACATACCCAGTAGAAACTAAGCAGAGCTTAGATCCACAATCCTGTCATTAGTGCATATTTACAAACTCGCTGGCAGGGCCAAGCTATTTGTGGATTGATACTTAAGAAAATACTCATTTGAAGTCATATGATGAAGGGTTCATAACGATATTTCAGTCTATGAAGTTTTACATCTCAACAACAACAGTTGTTTCTACTGCCATTTATGAGTTTTGGGGGTTTTCTTAATTCTGCAGTACTTATAGCATATACGATTACCTCATCTTTCCTGGATGACTCCTACATTTGCTAGGATGATTACTAAACTGTGATACCACACTTCAGCACAAATGTTGTGTAAACGCCAATGCAAAAATACTAGGTTTATTCCAGCTGGCCTGAAAGCACAGTTTCTTTGCTTCAGGCCAGTAGCTAACAGCTTTCAGAGCCCAGGTAATCAGGATACACAGAAACTTGTTATGTAGTCTTATCATATCCCGAGTACTAATTAGACAAGCAAAAGCAAAAGGGAAAGAGAAAAGCAGCAGAAGAGCTGCAGTCATGCTCTTTAGATACCTTTCGGTGTTAGAATGACTTCACACAAATGACATTGGCTTGGCAGCCTTACTGCAAGGAAGAATCTGCATGTACATTTTTCTCCTGCTTTAAATTCAGCTGAGATCTGAGAAAGATTACGTAAAGAGAAAAGTTTAGGATATCCAGAAATTAGAACATGCAACAGGAGAGGATTAAAAAAAAAAAGGTATGAAGTTACCTACTATAAAGGGTTCAATGTACCAATTACAAAAATGTATCGTCTTAACCAATGAGATCTTTTAAAATTGCCAATTAACCGTAAATTTCCATTCTGCACTTACAGGGAAGATTAAACTTCTCTTTTTGAGAAAACTCTTTATCCTTTTGAGAAGACTGAGAAGAGGTACAGTAGGAAATGTAATTACACATGGATTAAGAGATATTGTGGTTTTCACACTGCTACTTTGTAATTTCTTTAGGCTTCCCCGACTTCTGTCACAATTGTCCTCGATTTCGAAGAAGTTAGGCAGCTAAACAAAGAACATTCACCCTGACTTATTTACCTTGCTCAAACTACAACTCTTCAGAGCAAAGACTGTTATTCGTCTCTGCAACACAGAGTTGGAGTGTAATTCAACTTGGAGTCAAGGTATTATTGCAGAACAAGTTGATGCCTCCTACCTTGCACAGATGGCACACCACAGTAAATCTCACTCTTGTTTGTATCAGAAAGATGGCAAACATTTTTTGGCTTACTAACAAAATGTTGAGAGGAACTAATAAAATTTTATTGTGACTTATCTTCCAGCAATATGGAAGTAAATATAGTTTTAATAACATACAGGAAGTTCACAGGAAGATTGCCAGTACAGGTATTTCATCTTTTCTGTAGTATTCTTTACTAAATCACTAGGTGATCACAGAAGCCTTCCTTAGCAAACCAGGTCCATACATAGAAAAGGAAGAAATAATGAGTTAAAACAAATTACAATACCTCATCTATTGACTCTTTCAGCATCTGAAGGAAACTGACAACTTGAACACTGAATGGACCATGAGGCCATGAATCAGGCTCAGAGTCATTAGGAGATGTTTATATTTCTTTCACAACCTCATGCATGACTCAGTTTCCATTCAGAATTTACAACACTGCACTGAATTGATGTGGAATCCTTACAAGCCATTGACTTCTTTTATATGAATAAGAAGGACCCCAAAACAAAATCCCTGATCAGTATTCTCTAGCAGAGTAGGCAAACAATGTCCCCTATAGAAATGCAAGGTAAAAAAAAAAAAAGTCAACATTACCCAAAGTAAACTGATTGGCAAGCAAGTCACAATTCTTCTTCAAAATAGATTGTCAAGAAAGCTTAGGTCAACATATTCTTCACCTGAAACGTGTCGCCTTTCAAGTAGACAAAAAGCAGCTGCCTTCCTTCCGTTCAACCGATTTTTTAATGATGGGAGGAATGCTCATTATAGTTGATGCCAAAATATACAAGCTCCTTCTAGTATCAAAAGAATATCCCTTTCTTCCATATGAAGTACAGTACGCACCAGAAAATCATTTGTAAGGAGACTGCATACAGGAAATAAGTTTTGAAGTGTTTGCCATCTCAGCAGGCAGGTATGAGAGTGGAGTATTTCAATTTGAGTTGGCAATTGATGTACACATGTGTTCAAGAACTAATGTTGAAATGAGACGTATAACCCTGTTTTATATTCCAGTCAATGTTCAAGTGCAACCATTTATCTTTCCAAGCTTTTCATGCTGACAGTTTTTGAGCCTTGACTTGTACAACATCAAGTGTTTTATACTCACAGGTACAGTGTTCAAGTCGTGATTTATATCTCAGTATTTCATACTCACTAGTACACTATTCAAGCTTTGATTTATAGCTGGGTTGAAAGAACTAATTCAGATAAAATACTGTTCAGCTAAACTTTCACCCTTTTCCTTGGGACAATAAAAAGACTAACCTTTTCTGTAATCTCTGAGCACTAATCCCAACTTTTTCCCTCACTTTTATGGCTGCTGTTTCCTTAAAAAGAACCCCAGTTTCCCTCTGGTTTCCTCAAGAATCTACAGAAGAGTTGCTGAAACTTTAAGATGCTGTTCACTGAACACAGGTTGATTATTCACTGTCATCTCACAAAACTAGAGTTTACCAGATAAGGCAGTATCTGTACAGTTCACTAACATTTCTTGAGACTGACTCACAATTTGGACTGCTTTAAGAAACAATTACAGCCAATGCCCTCCAACACCAATAGTTACAGTTATCTTACAGTTACACTACCTGGGTTTGCATTAAAAATGAAACTATTAAAAGCACAGTAATAAGCAACAATGAAATAAAGCCCCACAAAACTGTTTAATTTCTGGTCCCCACAAAGGCATATGCTTCATCATGGACTTGCTTTAAGAGACTTCAATCTCTGTCCTTTCACGTAAATACGCATTACATGAAGATGGACATAAAAGTCCTTGTCGCACCAGGTTTCCTACACTATGACTACCACTTCACTAAAACTGCCAGCACCAGTAGGCAAAGCAACATAACATCTTCCATGTTTAAGATTTCCTTTAATCACTTTTCCCTTTCCCAAGTGATTCTGGATGACATTTCTCACAAAGGCTGTCTTAGACTTAGACTCAAGCCATGCAGAAAAAAACATATTTGTTCAATGAGAAAGAAGACTGTTTTGTCAACATTTTTAAACAACTCTTAAGTCAAAAAGCTTTTACATCCATCTGCTTTTGAGCAGAGACTGGAAATTATCAAGCTGTCAAGAATGTTTCTTATTCAGCCCCATAAAAATGTTTCAAGTTTGGCAGTGTTAAGCCTCTATAAAGCTGCAGCTTGCCCATGCTCTGAACTGGCAGGTTAGAATCTGACAGCTTGTTTTTCTGAAGTTACCATCTGCCCTGATCATTCCTCAATCCAAGACTGAGTACCATTTTTCTCAGTTGCCACTTTCAATGTCTATTGAGCTGGACTAAGGAAAAGAGGACCGAATTAATGCACTTTTGTGCTCTTATCAAGTTCTGGCTGTGCACAGGAGAAAGCTGAGGTCCATTTAACAGCAGACATCATGAACTGTAAGTCAGAGTCTGAGTACAGAGTTAACTTTCTTAATTGCCTCTTCCTATTCCTTTGTGCATTCAAATAATTTAAAATTCCTCCAAAGACCAAGAAAGCATTTAGTTACTTGCTCTCCTGCCTTTAAACCATGGACACCAATACAAAGCTGTGATTCAGCAGGTTGATATCTAAATACCTATTTTAAGTGCCTTAGTACATGGATGTGATAGCTTTGAAAATGCAATAGAATTCTACAACAAAATAAGCATTTAACAGTCCTTCCATTTCAACGCATCCAATTAAACTCAGCTACATGCATGCACAGTTAGGAACAGAACTACTGATTACAATATGCATTTTTAATTACACAATTGCTTTAATTGGCTCTTGCCAGCTTATGTGTATATTATATGATCACTCAGCAAACCTGTCAGGTTAGCATCATTTGAAAATAATCATTTATACAAACTGCACCTACTTTTACTGGAGAGGAAAGGAAGATACTGGCCAGAGAACCAAATTGCTGAACAGGAGTTAGGGAAGTGTTAGTTGATAGTTGTTCACCTGGCCATAATTCTGATAGTGTGGTCCTCTCTGCTTTACGGAAATACAGGATATTTGCTAGCCAGTGAGTAAGCACGACATTCACATTATGTATAAATAATGTGATGTGATTGCGCTCGTTTTTTCTTCATGAGCTTTATTAGGCACCATAGAGAGCCCTCAGTAAAACAGAAGCTTCCCAGAGAGGAAGGCTACGTTACGTACAGTTGCAAACAGCATCAGCAAAACTGACACCAGCACAATACATGAAATACCTAGAAAGTGTCAGCAGTTCAGTTAGCAAGCACTTCACCACCAGCCCTCTTCCTATGGGGGTCTCAGGAAGCTTTCTCTAGAAAGGCCTTGCCAGATCAATAACAGGACCTGTGGGCAAGCCAACAGCTCTCTTCCCAAGCAGCTGTCAGACCTCTCCTTTTTCTCATAACTCTGCTTCATGACCAAGACTACATTGTGATGAGACCTTAATTTCTAGGTTCAGTTGATATCTAGCTTGATAACAGCACTTTCCCCCAGGCCCCCAACCTTTAACAGGGTGTTTAAGATGACTAATGTGCAAGTTCCTTCTTGCTTAATCACATATCTTAACAAAATTAGTAAGGTCTCATTATGTAAAACAGTAACAGCACTTCATCATTCCAGAACAAGCCTTCAGAAAAACACAGTATTTAAAAGTTCAGTTGCTTGATTCTAGCTGAAGTCTCAAATTTGTCTTCTTCAAACCCTTAGCATGGCAAAAGTCACATCTTGGCCTCAGAACACAGCTTTCAGTTACAGGAATAAAAAGGCAGTAGATACTAATAATGAAAATTTCTTCTAAATCCCCAAGGAAGGAAGGACAGAATATGAAATGAACACCTGGACTCCAGATGATAGATGTATTTTTTTCCCCAGTAGAGACCATATGAGTGGCCTTATTCCTTCTTAGTGTTACAGAATTCCCCTCTGAATACTGAACCCAGGTAAAGACCTCCACAAAAAAATTGCAGTTTTGCAAGTCAGCTGCACTTGTGACTTTACTACTTGAACTATGCCTTCAGCTCCTTTGAAATGAGATGAGCAGTGCTACATCAGCCCCTTCTAGATAGCAGTTATCGTCTATCATGAATACAATGCACATAATTAAGCACAGAGTTTGCTTGCAATGAGTAACATCTGCCGATGAAAGAAACGTCTGTCTCAGCTAACTAAAATGCCTCCCGAGCTCTAATATAGTGTTTTACAAGGTTATCTTTTAGAGCTTTCACTAAGTTGGGTTTCCTATCACACCTTCTCTTCCCTCTCCACCATGGATTCAGAATGAGCAAGTACACAAAACACACACAAAAACCTATGCAACCTACAGTCTGTATCAGCATGCACAAATATAATATTCCCCACCTTGCATCACAAAAAGATGTGGCCTTTGATTGTAGCCAGACCAAGGAATAGAATCTGAATTCAGTGTTGTCCACTTAGAGGACAGTCCCTGTTGTCCTTCTGAACTCATCTAAATTCATGGCCCCATATGCAAAACATGTCAAGCTATTAAAAGCTCCTTTTTTCCTCTCCCCTGAAAGTTTATCTGAAAGAATAATCAGAAATACTAGATTAAATGCTCCTCTACTGCTAAAGGCCTTCAGTAAATCTGCTTGGAACTCCCTGAAGAACAAATGCAAGCTAAATCCAGACAGCATGCACAGTTGCAGCACTAGCACTGATGGCAAGATCAGTTAATTGACCCATACATATGGAGAAGCTTCACACTTCAATTTGTCTTTTTTGATAATAATAAAAAGTGTTAAAAAGCAAAAAACCTGAAATCCTCTGAGCATTTCTCAGATTGATATTTCTGGATTGGAGCTCAGGAAATATCAGGTTTGTGCTTGACATGGCAACAGATTAATTCCGTGACCTCGGGCAAATCGCTCCATTTTCACACCTTTATCTTCCTCACGCACTTCTTAGTTGGCATGCTCTTAAGACAGAATTTGTGTCTTTTAATATGGCTATATAGAATGTCCCAGTAAAATCAGGTCATCATGAAGCTCCAGCATCAGTTTGAGCCTTAAGGCACTCTTAACACTACTGTTACTTGGGACAAAACTTTTAGTTTAAGAGCCCTCCAAGACGCTTGAGACCTATTGAACTGCATGAAAATGCAAACTTGCTTTCTTGAGAAACACCTGAAGTTTAATGAGCTGCTTATAGAGCGGTCAGGAATCTTCAAACTACAGCAAGTCATAAAATCAAACGTTTCTTTCCTTCCTACATATGTGTAAGTACATGGTTTGTTCACTGTTGCAGTATAAACTGCTTACAAAAAATAAGCAACTTTTATTATCCCTTTGGAATGTTTCATGTTTACTCTATAGAGGTAAAAGGCTTTATCAATCACATGTAATTACTTGTAGAGCAAATTTGTGTAAATTAATAAAAGCATTCAACTATTCTGAGAATTTACTCCTTTTATTCCCTTACCATCACATTTATGGAGCAATCACACCTACAATAAACAAACACACCAGAACAACAGGCACTTTTGATAGGTTATTATAGGCACCTCATATTATCATGTCAAAAGACCCTTAACCTTTTATTGAATATCTCTCTCAATTCCCTCTGAGGTAGGGAAGTGCTATTATGCCAGTTTTAAAGGACAGATTTTGAGCCAAATAACCTATGTTGCTGTCTAAATGACTCTGCCATTCTAATGCCTTGAGAGGATGGAAAACCCCCTCTGTTCAAGTAGTATATTTTGCACAGGACCCCGAGTCTGCCTGACAAATTTCATTTGCAATCAGAGCCTTCAGCTGACATAATAAAGAAGTGATACATTTTTTATATATATACAAACACACACCCTCCCTTCTAGTGGTATTTTATGTTCCTAGTTCTGACCAATTGGAGATTCAATACCCAAAGATCAAACAATTCCACAAACTCATGCCAGCATTACTGTCTCAGAAGGAAGCGGATCGAATTGGAAAGACTGCAGTTAAGCATGAGCTGTACTAAGGTAGTGTTGAAAGCACAGTATCAGGCTCAGCAGCTTCATATGGCATTTTGAAAAGCTTGCTATGCATTAACTTCACTATTTCCAATGTAAGGTAACTAGAGGACTGGCCTTAAGATACCTACTCAAGGTTACACAAGATTTCCAAGAACTCAAGTTGGATCCCCTCGAATTCCAGAATCACATGTCTTAAGACAATGATGGCACTACTAGAAAAACTTTACCTTCAAGCAATCTCTTCTCCTTTGGAAGACTTCTCATTCAAACTCTTGAAATATCTTAGAAACTACATGGGCAGAAAGCCTTTACACCATAACCCAGGATGTTCAACTCCACAAAGTCAGCAGAAAAAGGCTGCTGCAGAGAAGTAATTTAGGTGTTAAAAACTATTCCTTGAAGAATCACTCATTGTGATTTACAGGCAGCCCAGAGAAGGATTTGCATTCCAGCTCTCCCCTCCATGCAACTAAGAAAATGACTGCACACAGAGAAAGCATGCTGCTCTCTGCAACAAATACAGTGGGAACAAGCAGCATAATTGGTCCATCATTTTGAGTGCTGCGAATATTCAGTTTCATTTTGCTTAACTGACAGAAATCAGTGCTAATTCAAAAATACACATTCAAGCATTAAGTTTGATTTGCACTCAGATTCTGTGAAAGAAGAAAGGGGCAAGGTGATAGCAAATGAAAAGAGAAGCCAAGAAGCAGCACAGCAGAGAATACACACAGACAAGTGATTTCTCATCACATTACATTCAAATAACACATAATGCACAAATCCTCAACCTGTTAGTGATGGTTACACATGGGAAGAAACTTCAGGTGCCATCCATCTCTTTATGTCATGTTCTCAGAACTCATGGAGATCCTAATCATTGGCCCAGCTACTTTTCTTCCTTTCTTGGGACAGTATAATCAGCAATGCAAAATTCCCATCCCTCCTCATGCACTCAACAAGTGCAACATTGTTCTTGTGTAAAAAAAAGTTAATGAATTTCAGCATAATGGAGCAAATCCTCAGTGTCACAGCCAAAGAAATTAAATTGGTGAAATTCAGCCACCACATTTGTCGCAGAGATTCATTTTTCTCCTCACTGAAAGCAGTTCCACACTTTACTGGAACAGTAATACAGGGCAGAAGCCAAATTAGCAAAAGTCTCATCTACCTCAATATGCTCTGAGCCGAAGTCCAACTCTTGAGGAACTAATACCTGTTTATCTGAAGTCAGAGACTAGCAGTTGTAATGTACTTGAGAACCTGAAACTTTGACATAGACGGGCCTGAAAACATCCCCTAGAAAGATAGGCATATTGCATTGTTTTGCGTCTGTATACGCATTGGGTCTTTGTGCTTTTCTTTGGTTGATTATAACAAAGCTGAATCCCCTCATTTACTGCAGGGGTTTCTGACCACTTTACTGAAGTGGTCTGAAGAGTTGCACTGATATTTCAGTCTTGTCTATAAAATTTGTACTAAGAAAGCCTGAAGCTGTTTCAGAGCTTTGCTTAGAGCTCAGCGGTGAAGGTAACTCAACCAAACATCAGAAACTGGTAATCATTTTGGCAGGAGAGTTTTAGTAACTTAACAGATTAGCTTTTACCTATTTATCACTCCTCTTTCTAACAGTAGTAAAGCTGATTTTTCTTTTTCATGAGCAATAGGCACACTTCAGCATCTTGCATTTTTCTCTCCAAGAACAGACAAATACTTTATTGCTCAAGAAAGTTTAAGATTACCATTTACTAATTAGACCAAAATTCAATAGTGAAACAAAACAGCAGCTGATACCTGCGGATTTATAGCAGAAAACTTATCTCCAAAAGTAAAGCTCCTTTCCCATATAGCTGTAAAGGCATTCAAGAGCAATAGAAGACAAAGTTTAAAAGGCCAACTTAAGACATCAGTCCTTGTAAGATATTTGTCTTGGCTGGGTTTAGTCAAATTAAATGCTCTTCTGTTTTTAAGGTAGAGTACAGCTACTAGTTATCAAATGGGACTCTACCATTCATGTCCAATTAAGTTCTACTTTTTAAATGCTAGGTAGGATAGCCATCATAAAGAAACGATAAAATCTAAACCACTATTTAGTTCTACAATTCAACTTCTATCTCAGAAACAACTGAAGTTTTGAGAACTTCCTCAAAAGTCAAGATACAGGAACCCCTACCCTTCCCCACATTGTTTCAGATTAGTTTCATACCATTACTGAGAAGACAAACTCACATCACATCCAATTTACATGTTAGAACATGACTGTCTTCTAACTTCAAGCTTGCTAAAAATGCAACAGCAATAAGAATACTGTACTAGGTAAAACTTTCCAATTTTAATGATGAAGGAACAAAATCATGCATACATACATTACTGTTGCAGAAGCACAGCCTACCATGCAGCTTCAGAACAAGTCCTAACAGACTACTTAGATGATACATTAAACGCTTTCATTTTTGTGTATAGATCCATGTCAGAGGGTCACTGCTGTAGACTGAACACAAATTGAAATGCATTCAAACTCTGTTTATTCATTTGTTTGTAAATTAAAAATGAATTTTCTGCTCATTTTCTTAGTGGCTTTTCTATCTCCAAATCCCCATGGCCAGCAATGACAGGCCATTTAGAGGTAGGAGAGGGGGAATGAATTATTAGGGGCAGAGGAAAAGAGGGACTAAGACTACTTAATTTGACAGCTCTAGCAACCTCTGGTTGCCTGTGAAATCATACCCTCTAGACTAAGCTTTCTTTTCCAGGTGATATTTATAAACAGCCTACCCTTTACAGTTCTATCAGTTGCCCATATGCTGTTTCTGACTTCACAGTTTTTATATTCAAACTTCAAGGTATTTTAGGACAGTGGAGGTTTCACACACCAGGCAGTCCTATTTCACATCTTCGCTCTCTTTCCTCCTGTGGTACTGTTGGATAACCTTGCTGCCAGGGCTCAATCTGATGGGGGCTGTGGATATGCTTCGGTGTGTGTAGCTCTCAAGGTGAGGGAAACTAAACAATTGAAATTTTAACAATGTAAACCAAGGAACATAGGTAATTTGACTTCAGTGATCAGAGAGACAGATACACCAAATCTCACTATTGCTGCCCATGTTTTGCAGCTAGAAAGATACGTACACACAATTCCTCAGAACAAGGCTGCCTTCCAGGCATTTCTCTGTCTTCTCATGAAGGCTGACAACAGCTTGTTAACATTAACTAAGCAGAACTTGAAAGAATGCTGCAAAGCTCTTAACTGTTAAAGCAGGCAACTCCCAAAGACAAATTCTATAACAAGGCTACAGATGAATGCTCACATAATAGTTTTCCTCTCATAAATCTTTCCAACTTATCCTTACTTGTTAACTCTTTTCTTTCAACAGTTCACTCTCTCATGTATTTCATCTCGGATGGTCTCACTATTCCTTTGTAGACTTACATTGAGTAAGTGCTTAGATCCCTCACAAAATTGTATTTCGCTTTAAAAAGGAAACAAGGGTAGTTAGCTTACAGAAATAACTAGGTCTTCGGTGCTCTCCTCAATAAAATAATCAATAAAAAATCACCTAAGAAAGGCTTAATTCACATTTTAAGCCATTTATCATAGATTTACTTATATAAATATTGAGAAGCATTTAGAACCCTGATGCTGTTGCTCTGATACATTGCAATGCTATAGGCACTTTCTTACTGAAATCTTCACACATGTCCAATACTCAACATCTTACTGTTGGCCTGCATGCTATCAGTTTTGATAAGCATACCACAACAGGGCACTGCACACCAACAGAAGGCTAAGCCTCCTCTTGCTATTACATCTACATGACCGGCCATCCCAAGTGGTTCTTCAGCAATGAAGAACTTAATCCACAGGAGCAAGCAGCATCATGCTATTGGCCTGTAATATCAATGAAGAGGACACTGCAGGGTCAAACCATTGCCTACTTAGTGTCAAGGAAAGGCAGATTCATAGACTAAAGTAAGGTTTTGCCTTACAGAGAGACTGATTATCCATATTCTTTCCCCAATAACAAACTGATATCCTTTGGCATATATTTTATCTGAAATTGTTTTAAGTGACCTCCTTCAGAGCAACATCCTTGATTAATTTTAAGCATTCCTAATGGGCAGCTGCACTCAAGTTCCCAGTAGCCAATGTTTGCACACTTCTTAGAAACACTAATTGTGTTTTCAGCCCAAACCTCAATAGTTATCAATTTCTATGCAAATTTGTTTCCCTGATATTTTTTATATAAAATATACCAATAGAGACTAAGCAAGCAAGAGATCTAACTCCATTTTTTATCCCTTTGCTGCTGCTTTCCTAGAAAATCAGAAGGGAACCTTAAAACACCATAGTCAAATGAAGTGAAAAGAATAAAACCAATTCTCCCAATGCAAAGATCAAGTCTCAACTAGTTTTGACTTCTAAATCTTATGGGAACAGAAGGGTAGAGCTAGGATTAGGTCCATGAATGGGTAGCTTGTTACTCTGTCACCAAATGCTGCATTTCTTCAGCCAGACAGGTTACCCTTACAGCAATATGGTCTCCTTGGAGGAATCAAAGATCAAGAAACAATTCAAACAGCAGCAGCTGCATTCCACATTTGAACAACTATACCCTCCAACCCTCATCTAGCTGCAGAAAGGACTAATGCCCTGAGAAGGTATTCCTATAAAGGAATAATGTGCATTACACAGGTAGATTATACTAAAGTTGTGATTAGAATGACAGAACAGTATCAGATGCCAGCAGATCATATCATTCACTTGCATTGATACCCATTTATATGAATTAAGCCTTGCCTTTGACACATTGCTTTATTAGCACAGCATATGGCACTGAACTACAGTCAGTATTATGTTCTTGCATATAAAGAATGCTCTGAGAATTTATCGGAGACTGGTTTTGCTAGGAGGAAGTTGATGAAGATTTAATACCACCAGCATTTTTTGAAACAGTTAACAATGCTGCCTTTCATCCAGTAAATTACTGTTAATAGAATAACTATGGTACACACTGTCCTTAGGTCTTTTATTTTAAGCAGAAGCAATACTTTGACTTTACCTATGTACAAATAAACTTTTCCTGCAAGCATATGCAAGCTGTAACAAGAACCGTCACAGGTCCATTGAAGGCATCTGTTCATTTACATGACCCATTTTAATGGTAGACAGAAAGAGGGGCTGTGAACCCTTGACTTATTGCCCTGGAGTAGCAACACAGGATAAGCTAGAGGAAGAAATATTCCCACTTCTAGTAAACTCTGAAGCATGGTGCTGAGAGCAGAGCTTGAGCAGTTTGGCAGGACTCTGAAAAGGTTTCCCTTAACTGGACAGATATAGTGCTCACTTGGTGCTCTCTTGACAGTTGCACATGCCAAGGCTCACATTCATTATGGGGCTACTATCCTAAGAGACACCTGGCTTTAGAGAATCATTGTTAAACAAAAGCTCAGAGATCCCATGAAAGATAAGTGCTTGACAAAATATCCAACAGTTTCAAAATCCTCACTGCATTCTATGCAGGAAGACCTAAATTTACTTTCTGTGGCACTCCTGAATCAGCACAATGACATTCCGTACACATAGAGTACCACTTTTAACAAGTACATTTTTGAGATTTTTCACTGATGCACAGCTGGTTAGGTGCACTGCATCAGAAACAACTTACTGTATATAATTACCACAGGGCAGTATGTTTCCTGAATCATCCCTCAAGTAGCAAGTATTTTCTGGAAGAGATCTGGACCTTATACTGTGAAGCCAACCAAAACAGAAGTAGCACAGTATAGAATCATAGAATAGTTTGGGTTGGAAAGGACCTTAAGATCATTTAGTTCCAACCCCCCTCCCAGGGGCAGGGGCACCTCCCACTAAACCATGCCACTCAAGACTATTTGCTTTCAGATTTTCCACAGCAGTGTTACTAGTAATGTGACAGCTAATAATGGAATTTTACACATGCTTGAACACAATTTGAGCTCTGCTCCAGCTGCTACCAAACACACAACAGGTGAAAATGAAGTTCACGTATCTTAATCCCACTCATGGTAGCAGCAACACAGAACTAAACAGGTTTTCCTGGCCTACCTATGGCCCAGATCATTGTGAGGATCACTTTACTTGGATATCTGTTGAAGATTTGAACAGCATGCCTAGAAGAGAACTTGAGCATGGCAGGAGACAACTGTATGAATCACAGCATTTTCCAAATGTTCCAATATTAAATGGGGTTTCAAATATAAACAGCGCACAACATGGGAAGTACACTTAAATAAGCATACTAAGACTTACCTTTTCCAAGAGGAGAAATGGCCTGGACATTAGATAACAGTAGCAAATATTCTCAAGTTACTCTGTGAAAGGTCTGATGCACAAATGAACATCTTCCACTAATTTAGTGTTCAATCCCAGTTCCTTGATTACTTGTTGCTGTAGTTTATGTATCATCTAATCAAGATGCCTTTCCCATCCCATCTAGTTACAGCAGAACCACAGCAGATTAATCAGCTTCAGAGCTGTGTAGTCTGACACACAATACACTGGTCCTTGAGGGATCACACACATATTCTAGGAACAACTTTTTGCGTACTGTGTCTGGTTACACACAGGTAACTTTAGATTTCTCCTTGAAGCTAAGCTAAGCTTTGCATTGAAAGAAAAAATCTCCAGCTTTCAGCTGGAGTAACTATTTTGTCTCAAAGTCACGAATGAAGAGGTACTTGCAGAAAAAGCAAACCAGAATAACAAGCTCATGGGACTACAAGATGGACTAATAAACTGGTTAGTGAAATGAGAGAGGCAATATGAAATACTGGGCAGTTCTCACCTATGCAGAAGCTATAGCTACTTCCTAAGCAATTTTCCGTATTGTGAACATACATGCTGTTGGGACAAGCTGAAACTACAGTACACAAAAATAGCTGCTGACTACAAAGCCAAATAATTTCATTAACTTGCTTGAATTGATGTGGAAGAGATCAAAGCAGATGAGTTAATGCTTTCCCTGACTTTGATCCAGGTACCATCTCAAAGGTGCTCTACTCATTCAGCCTAACATTACTGACAGATGAGCTTATCTAGAAGACTAGTGATAAGACTAAGAACAGATATTACAGGAGCGCAATTACTAAAACTAATTATGAAGAGAAACAGAAAGAGCAAGAGGAGGATCTGGAAACCTTATCTCAATTATCAACAAGTTATGCATGTGTAGTCACCTAACAGTCAGTGATTTAGGGTCACAGCAAGGCAAAGTTGAGAATGGTGTAAGGTTCAACAGTCATGAAAGTTCAAGAAAGGTACCAGGGTATAAGCACAAGATATTAATATAATTCTGGAGACAGTCTGACCCAGATGTTGACAGAAAGCACATGGTGATGAGGAAATCTTAAGGCTACACTTAAATTTCTAATCTCCTTCACAGGTATTAGCTGCTCTGCAGCAAGTTTTGACACAGCTCAAAGTGTACAGACTGAAGGTAGAGCTGTTTAAGAAAAATATCCTTGACATCTAAAGAGGGTATGTAGTCTATCTGTATTTGACAGCATATGAAATAAGTCAACTACAATGATTAACAAAAGAAGAGAATCTAAGTAGATGATTTATTTCTGCAACAGTCATGATGGATCATTGGAACATTTCAATCATATTACCCGTACAGGAAATGAATAGCAAGATGCTTGCAAATTCTATGCAGCCTGAGTAAGCAGGGGAGGCCAAAACCATTAAACCACACACAGGCTTGAACTTCTGTGCTTCCTAGATCTCAAAGACAACCACATAAACTCACAAAGTAACTGGGCATGGAAGGGTTAATGAAGTGCATCTTTTATTACTGCATTAACACAGCCCAGGGATCTAGCAGACCCTCCAGTAACAGGAAGAGCTGCTGCCTGACTTTGGATTCTACTGGGCTTCAGCTCCTCTCACTCACAAAAGTATATCAACATGATCGGGTAAGTACCTAATTCTCTTATCAGCCCACCCTTCTCTGGCCCTTAATTGCATCCAGAAAGCAAAAGATGAAGAATCTCACCCTCTTCTTAGCTTCTATTACATTGCAAAGAATCTGCAGGAAACAAATACTTACAATCTTTTCCTTTTACAAGAAGAATAAAAGTACAGCAGAACTACCCAAGTAGCTTTTTTCTGCAGTATCAGAGATGCATTAACTCTGGCTACAACAGAGGAACAGCTGTCCTACATCTTAAACATTATGCTTGTTAGAAGATACACTAAGCTCTCCTCTTACTTTTGCTGTATGAGTAAACTATTGTAACGCAGGCAACAGACAGCTACAATTTTTAAACTAATGATGTAAAACTCATAGCCAAGAGACACTGATTAAGGGAAACTGTACTATGAGAGCCCTCTGGAATACTATTGCTGTTGTCTCATGTGACTATGCAGTATAGCTGCTACTCTAAACATTCCACACTATAATCAGCTGGGTTTATGCCACTTAACCATGAAAAAATTGTTCCAAATTGAACCAACTGTCAGGTAGGAGTCTTCTAACTTAGCAACAGATGTGTCTTTACATTTGTTTGCAACTGCATGCTCTTGGGCCACCTCTTGTCAATTCCCTTCATTACACCTCCTCCCACTCTCAGAGCTAGCCCTAATGGTTTAGAGTTTATAACCTGACACTCATTTCACTAAGCTAACATTTCAAACAGGGCTACCTTCTCTTCAGTAATCAGATCTGTTCCCTAAAATCTCAACAGCTCTTCTCCTCACTTATTCTACTTCAACTCTGGGAAATAGTTCACAAAAACTCACATACCATATTTAAGATGAGAATCACAGAGTATACTAATTCTTTCCGCTCTAAGAGTATCATCTAGATTCAGTAAGCAACTTCTCAGCCAAGTTCTACATCACAGTGACGGCTTCAACTCCTCCAATTTAGAAGCACAAATGCTCTAATCCAGCGCAACTTTTCCTAAGCTCCAAAGTTTTCATCGAAAAATCTCATGATCGTATTCCAAACAATTCACTGGATCACTTGGCCCGTTTAGCAAATTCCTTCACATTTATGCCTACAGCTCCAAGAGATCTTCTCCCTTAGTATATGCCCATATGTACTGACAGTAACTCTGCTGCTGAACTACGCTGTTTTCATCAAGAGCATGACTATCCCAGTCCCGCTACATGTCCAACTGGCACATTCAGTGGGCAATACAACAGCAACACTTGACGCTGTGGGCCTGGAGGATATGCTGGCTGACATGGCACACCATGAGAACTGGATTGTGCTGGACCTAGTGGGAAGAAAATAAACGGCCTTCTTTCCTAAGCAGCCAGAACCAGATAATTATTCATGATGAAGATAAACAGCTAGTGAAGCAGCACTAATTTCTGCCCATGGTCAAGTTTTCCTGTTCCAAAAATAATTATCATTTTGCTCTCCAGCAACAGGGAAAACGCTAATTTTATTCATTTAAGATCAGTAACTTATCACAATCAATAAGCTTTTTCCACAAGTGAAATAGATAAATGTGACTTCAGGCCTATAGCAAATTCCACTGTTCCTTTTAAATTTTAGGCATGTTCAACTCAGTTTCACAGGGGAAAAAAGATAATGTTATTACTAGACCTTCTTTTTGTCCCATGTAGCTGCGCCACACAAAGGAAACCAGCATTCCCAACCATTAAATATGCAAGGAAATAGGCCTGTAGTTTAGGATCTCAATCTGGCCATTTTCCACACAAGCAGATTTCTCTTGCAATACACTAGCCCAATAAACTCAGTTCCTTGCTCTTTACCAGATATAGATCATGACCAGGACCATTGTCATCCTCTGAAGTACAATGGCATTTCAAAAAACATCAGAGGAAAATCAGGCATGATGACAGGGACCTTTCAATTCCTCTTGTATGGGCTTTGCACGGTAATGCTTTTGGCAGCAATGGGAGCTACAGTGGGGGCTTCTGTGAGCAGCTGCTGGAAGCTTCCCCTACATCCAATACAATCAGTGCCAGCCAGCTACCCCATTACCCATCCCCTTGTACCACGCAAGGGGCAAAAGAGGTAGAGAAAACTGCAAGTGAAATTAAGCCCAAGAAGAGTGGAGTAGGGGAAATGTGTTCTTAAGATTTGGTTTCTCAACACCCTTCTCTGATTTATTACCAGGATCTGCAAATGCTGGCTACAACTCTATGCAATAACTTGGAAAAGCAACTCCCACTGTAAGAGAAGGTAGTTTTAAATTTCCCTGTTAAGATTTTAACAAATTGAGGAGAAGGCAGAACACCATCAAGATGATGACCATTTGGAACACAATTTCCTAAAGAAACTTGTGATTTTTTTGCTAACTCATATGCAGATATTACAGTATACATCCAGTTTGGTAGCAAAAATGTAGCAGATACTAAACAAAGAAGACTATTTCTATTGCACATCCACTTGCATAAAAGTGCTAATACAAACAGCATCAGACAATTCTTTTTGACACAGATTTACCCTGCTAATCCTTTGTCAGAACACAGGCTAGCTGCAGCCTATCCCAGAAGTTTGAAGGCCTCAGGAAGATCTGACAAATTCCTACACAGCCATGCAGCAGAGAACCATGGGACTATGGGCTGTTTCCTCAGTCTGGATGCTCTGGAGTTCAGTAGCCTACAATATATATGTATTGACTAAGTTAATCATGGAAGTGAAGGCAACTGCTGAATGTGAATAAAATAACATCCACCTTGAACAGGGAAGACACAAAGCATTTTATCCTGAAAATTAGATATCGGTCACTTCAGAATAAATTACCCCTGAAAATGAGTTATAGACAGCTTTAAGCAGGCAAGCTCCGATCTGAGTTGGTAGGACTTTCAGGTCATACTGGCTAAAAATCTAGTGTAACCAACTTACCAAAACATCAATTCCAAAACCCATTCAAGGCCTGTCCACACTTCATATGTTTAGGCACAGTATCTGTAGAGAGGACACTGTTTCATCCCACTTCGAAACAGTTACAACAAGCAGCTTGGAATAAAAGGTTTCTGAACAGATGTCGGTTAACCATGGGGTCAATCTCTAGCTGGTGCCAGGTAGCGAACCACCAAGTCAGCTCCCTGCAGACACTGCTCGTATGCCAAAAGGTGTACCAAGACAGAATTTTAAATACTAGAATTATAGTAAACTGTTTCAAATCATAACAAGAGAGTTAGGGTGGTTTTTCTTTTTCTCTAAATATGCAGGAACATACTTTCAATAAAGCAGCAGCAAACATAGCTCAGGAGACACATGAATAAGAGTTACCACAAACTGACTAGCTGATCATTTCCACAAGTAAGACTCTGCTTGGGTACTGAGATCCAGAGAGGAAGAGACCAGAATTGATTGACTTTGACAAATCTCAACTATTCAGCATATACTGGCAGGAAATGTTTACATCAGTCAACCACAATTATGCCAGCACTGCTAAACATCTTGTCAGTCTACACCACGAATGCACTTAACACAAGGTAAAATGGAATACTGGGAACAAATTTGACTAGATCGCTCTAATTGGAGCCAAAGTTATTTTCAATACCTAGGCAACAAACACAAGCAGATCGAGTTCCTTATCTGTTCACCCCTTCTTCTCTCTACCATCATCCTCTCCAGAGAGTCAGTAATGTGGATATCACCCTCTATAGAAATATTTTTAACTATAAGTGACTTAATCTTTACTATCTTTTAGATTCAGACAGCTACATTAGCCTATTAGCCATGCACAGCAGGACAGAAGGCCTCTATATAGTTCTCATCTAGTCTGTGGAGACATTTAGGCTATGAAGATACTTGTGCTGTCCTGCGGTAAAAATGCTACATTATCTGGGGGAATTCTCCCTTGTCTGCCAAGGGCATTCTGCATATCTACTCCACACACCACTTGTTCCAGACCACTGTATACAAGTCCCCTCTTCCTCTTCTTATTATACAAAGAGGTTACCAAAGTAGGTTACAGATGTATAGAGCTAGACTCTTCCCATCAGGGCAGGATGCAAAATGTTGACATGTCATTACAGGATTGGGCCTCTGCTATCATCAGCAAATGACCTAAGGCCTCTGCCCCACAAAACTGAATGAATGACTACAGGTGTTATCTTTAAATAGGAAGTACTTAAGGTTAATGGCTCCTGTATCTGCTGACAGCATTTAAAAAAAAAAATCCATGCATAATGCATGATAAGCAGTATTCAATGATAGACAAAAATAGCACTTTATCAAAGAGGTTGGTTCCTTATTTGCCACCAAGGGCAAATGAACATGCTGGTTTTGCATGTAAGCAAATAGCTTTTTCTAGAAAAATGTTTTGTCAATTTTCCTGCAGATAAACATCTGCCAATATCCATTGCAAAATACATATACAAGAAATCCTCCTTAGCCAGAAGATAAAATATCATAACTTAATTTTCAACTAAAGTTCTACCTGATATAATAATATACTTTCCTTATTAAGACACTGGGCAGACATTAGGATTTTTGGACTCTGAAAGACCTTAAAGACTGAGGCATCCAGCTGTTACGCGATGAAGCTGTTTCTTTTTTTACATGACAAGGTGGTATCACAGTGTGATAGCTCCTCATGAGATTAGTGAAGGATCAGAGCCCTGGCCAGTTATATGACAGAACATTTAAGGAATCTAGCAAGCAGGTGAGCTCAGCCCTCTGGCCACTGACTTTTAGGGAAGAAGGATCAAGTTCAGAATCTGAAGGTGGTTTAGGACTTAACATAAACTAGTGAGAATCCTACCATAAAACAGGCTTTTCCCAACCCAGAGAAGAAAAGGACAGAGTCAGCCTTTGGAGTCTCCAGGGAAACAGTGCATTATGTCAAAAATAGCAAGTAAGACATGATCTGCATGACAAATCTGATAAGGAGCTATGTATACTACTGATACTACATATCAGTACCATCAGAAACTGATGAACAAATAAAAATACACATTTGGATAAATGAGTCATTTTCAAATTGTAGTAACCTCAAAAGCCTTGCTTTTATGCATTCAGGCATCTCACCCAGCCAGATATTTAGACTGAATCTTAACTTGCAACTGAAGCCCAAAGCTATGGAGGATCAGATCCCATTTTCAGTAAACAGCTTAAGTCAGCAAGCCATAAAGGATTAGGTACACAACTAGGTGCTGTTTTCTAAGAGTGATTAGTTTCCAGGTCTTTGAACTCTGCTAGACTGACAACATAAATATGTCACTCAAAGGCAACGATTTTTATTAGATTTGTTACTATGACCCATGGCTGCATGTTCTGGTAACAGCACGTGAGATAGCCTTCACTGAATTTACTCTGGTTATTATTCAGCTTGCATATAACATACTACTGTGAAAGCAAGTGTTTCTTCTGCTTTATAGCGTTTCTCAGTTCTCAGAAGGCAACTAGTAAAATATAAGAACCTAGGTAACCACACAGAAGTCCACAATGCTTGCTCTAGAGTGTTTGCTGCCTCACAGATGGAAATAAACAGCATATGATAAGACTAGCAAGACTGCCCAAGTAAAGGTGCTAGCAGAGCAAAACTGCAAATAATAATGGTAAAGAGTAAAAACAAAGAGGATCAGTTCAGTTCTGGATGCTTTTCTACAGGCTTTGATCAGACAGTTACCTAGTTCTAAGGGTAACATTCCCCACCCCCCCACCTAGCCTGAATGCTAACATAACACTCTATAAAGCTTTGCGCAATAATTCTGCTTTATGTCCGATATCTTGGTGAAGCTAACTTTGACAAGGAGGTATATTTCTTCCAAAGGAAATATAGTTTATTGGGTTTCTTTGAAGGAATCAGACAGCACATGGACAAGGGGAAAAGCAAACTCAGATTTTCAAAGAGTTGTGTCAAGATACCTCAAAGGCTCTTAAATAATAATAGCTGCTGCAGATAAAAGGCAACAGCCTTCAAGCATTAATAATCATCTCAAAAATGAACGACAAACCAGGAAGGAAAGCAATTTTTAACAATAGAAGAGGTTTACTAGTGTGATCCCAGATGGACTTGTGTTGGAACATGCATTATTGAAAGCATTCAGAAGTGATCTGAAAAATGATGCAAGGAATAAACATCAATGGGTAATTAAGTCACATATGTTTCCTGTACAAATTCATAGAACAAATCTTATCGAGCCCTCCCAGCCCTCCTTACTTCAAAATGGATAAATCATGAATAATCTAGTACAGGAAAATCAACAAGGATGAAAGATATGCACTAAATCCTATATAATGCTACATTACAGACTAGGTACACATCACCTGGAGACAAGAACATGAGAATACAGTATGAACAACTTCAACAGGACAAAACTAGTTTTCATTGTCTCGTTGCATGCCTTTCATTTTTTCTATTATCACAAAGGTTTAAAAAAAATCACAAAGCACTTACTTATACTACCTATAACTTCACTAAAATGTACTGGCATACAAGGTTTTGAATATCAAAGGCTTACATGATTTTTTTTTTTCATTTATGACTTTACTTAAATACCATCTCTGCACATTCACTCCTGATGTACAGATTGAAGGATGCTAGTCTTTTATACTGATCCTAACCAGCTTGGTCAGAATCACCGAAGTTATTCTTAGAGCAATGCTGTCTTGTACTTAAGACTCATACATTGGCTAGAGATGGAAACCTTCTAGTTCCTAGTTAAAGCTAGCAGTCAAAGCTGAAGTTCAAGCTTGTGAACTTCAGCACAAAGATGCCAAAGCCTCAGCTTAAAGCTATGCATTTCCATAGGAGGTAAATACAGATGGCTGCTTGAAAAATCATCTTTGCTCTGTCTTTGGACACTACATACAATTTTCAAAGGCTCACTGAGTAGAAGATGAGCCTACATCTAATTTTTTCTTTTGAATTTTTCCTTCATCTCTAGCAGGTATGTGAAGACCTAGCTTCAAATTAGTCAATACATGGCTTGAGGTCAGGTGTTATGGGCGGTTACTATAGAACAGCATGTACTTACTCGCACAACTTTCTCACTTAAAAATCCTCCAGGACAATACACACCTCCAAGATGTACTTGCTTTGGCTTCTGTAAATACTAATGAGCTAGGAGCCAAAAGTATTTTCACTAAAATATTCATGGAGAATTATAGAGATTTATTATAAATATAACAGAAGGAACAGTGCTCTTACCTCTCTCAGCTAAGCAGGATACTGTGTATCTAGTCAGTCTAACAAAACACACATGCAATTGATGACCTCTTTTCTCAAGCACTTTTGTCCAGAAGTGAGGCAGTAATAGAAAAGCCTCCTCTTTATTTTGTTCTCAAATCTAAAAGGCAGAAGGAAACAGGCAATAAAGCCACACTATCACTAGGACAAAGTAGTCTGATACCAATATTCACCTTTTGAATGAGAATCATGAAAACCAAGTCACAATTTTTGACGTTTTTACACTACCCGAGTGCTGTGACACATAGATCTACAAACATTTCAGTCCACCTCACAACCACCTCTCTTCTTGACTCTTATTGTTCAGTGATTGTCACTCTTCCTTTGGCAGCTATCATCCTGCCTTGATGCAATGTAGAGTTTGGTGAAGCTTTCACAGTTCAACATATTTTTCAGCACAAAGTGTGCTGAGAAGGCTTTACAAATTTGACTTACCTTCAAAGCACTGCCAGCCAGCTCTACTAACAAAGCTGAATTCTGTTCATAAATGTAATCGCTATAGCAGGTAAGAAGTCAGTGGTACAGAACTTGTCATCCTTTTCACTCCATTTCCTGAGATGTTTGTTTTCCAAGTTTTAATTTTTGTACCCAGGCGTACTGCAGTAGTATAACCGATTTCAAACAGTACCCTGGTGTACTAGTGCAGAACGCTGGGATGGTTACTTTGTCTCACTACCAGCCTCCTTCCTCTTACAAGTCCTGTACAGCCGGAGAAAGCTGTTCACAGACCTTGCTGCTATATTACAGGCACATTAATTTGCCACTTTAGGCTAAAAACACATTTATGTTCAAGTTCTTTATACACAAAATACTTCAGATTATATCAAAATCACTACACCACAAAGTTTAAGTGTTGCTGGCCCTTGTACATGACTAAATACAATCATGTCAAGTTTCCTTTATTAACTTAAGTGTTTGGCCAGACATTATGAAGTGAAAAGTAGCTAGGGTAATTATTATTTGTGGTTCATGCATGGCAATACACCAAGGAGCTATCGTTTATCTTGCAGAAGTCAGGGAAGCCCAGCTCCACCTCCAAATATACACACTAGACCTTAAATGCAGTAGTTCTTTGAATACTTGCAAAGAACAGTTGCAATCATCTTTGCTTCCTAAGTACTTGTCAAATCAAGACAGCTGACTCCAGAACAAAATCCAGTGCCATTCAAGACACTAAGATCAAAATAGTACAAGTAGTAAGTACTCACTTAGGATGCATCATATCATACTATCAATGCCATAGTACAGCAACTACTAGCAAGGCACCAAGTACAATCTCATCTGAGCCCATTTGATTTCCTCCAGTATATAAGGAATTTGTAAGGCACTGGGAAAATGAGTTTCACTATGAAGATACTACCTCAAAGCACATACTTAGCATCAGGATAAGCAGCACCTGACAGGCTCTGCTAGCCCAAAACATAAGGTTAACATCCCCTTGGTCTTCTTTTTCACCTTGCATACCCTTTTCTCACTGCATTTTTCACACTTCTAGGATAGGCTGGAAGAACATTAAAGCTCTCCGATTTTTAACCTGGCTCCTCCTGGATTAAAAAAAAAAAAAATGGTGTCATGTAAGAAAGCAGAAGCAGCAAGGCTGAATAAGTATCTATTAGGAAAAGCTCATCAATTTAGCTCAATTTAAAGCAGCACCTTGCCCTTAAGTTCAGACTGCAGAACAGATCAATATTTTAATTCTTTTGCACTATTTCTTCCTCTATTAGCCTCCCCAGATTTTAGCCCTCTAGCTAATATTTTGCCTTTTTTCTTCAAGTACCAATGCTACAATCAGCAGGAGTTCATATGGCTATTGCATTCACTTTTCATGGACACTATCACCCCGATTCGAACAGCCTTGATTAAAAACGGTCTTGCCACAGGTCAGCTCCATCATTTATCTATGAGCATTAGTGTAACCTAATGTCCTATACTCCTTGGCTTTCATTTCTCCAGAATAAGAAATGACATCTTCCCCAGAAAATCTCCCAGGTTCAGAGATATGTTTAATTCATGTAAGACAAGCAACAGCACAATTCCTGTTTAATATCCTGTGCTAATAAAAGGTTTTGCATCTTACATGACTAGGAAAGGCCAGAGGGGTTTTAGGCAAAACCATTAGCAACAACCCCCATGTTTCAGGGAAACACCTCAAACCACACTAATAAAGTAAACTTTCTCCACCCAGCTGATGCAAAGCATGTGCATAGGCAGAGCTACAATCTTCTTGCCTACAGGTGTCCTAACCAAATACACAGGCAATCAGCCCCTCTCTGGTCACAGGAGTATGACATAATGATCTTAATGGTCATAATAATTATCTTTTCTTGCATTCAGGTTTAGAAAAGATGGTCTCCTGTTAAGGTACAAGCTACATGACTACTCTAAACAGTCTTATCTACTGAAACGTAAAAAGTACATCACACCTTCCCTCCCTGAACAGCAGCTGAAAGGATCAGTAACTACCCCTAAGGCAGCACTAGTGTTCATTGCAGCAGCTCTCTCATAGAACATAACTTCCGAAAAAGAACACTCACTTTAAAGACTTTTCTTTTGAATAAAGATATTTCACCCTTAAAATCACAGAATCAGAAACAATGCAACAAATTCAACTACATTCGGTAGCATAACAGCAACTTATCCATCTAATTTACAGTGTTATACCAACAGAACAGGCTTTTGAATGTGGTCACCTGTGGTACCCAGAAAAGGGCTGCCAGCAAATCCAGTTGTATACCTGCTTTTTACATTATTATTACACAGAAAGATTAACCTAAAAGCTTCTATTGGATTTAATGTGATCAGCCAGTTAACAGCAACAACAAAAAAGGCAACAGGTCATTCTGTTCTTCCTTGCAGTTGAATCAATTACCTGTTATGCTTTTCCTAACAGCTGCCAGTCAACTTTTCCTTAAGGGTCCACACCTACTTACAGCAAACAGCCCAAGTCTGAAGTGCAGTACTCAAGTCTACAGCCAGCTGCAAATCCCCTAAGAGACCAGGGAGACTCTTATTAAAACCAACTTTGAACTCAGATCATTGTAGCAAGCCCGACACAGAATAACAGCTCATAGGAAGATATGGTTTACTGCCTATCCAGCTATCCACTGAGCAGTCTATTAAAGGTGTATGTTTTCTACTCCTAGGGGCTAACAAACTGATCTGCTCACCAGGACACACTCCAACCTAGGCTTTTGATTCCACTACCTTCCTAGAAAACTTCCCTTTGTGATTTATTTGTTTGTAATACACAGAATAAAACATGTGGTTTTGTATGTTTCTTACATTTAACACAGTATCCAGAAAAACCTGTAACCCCAGCGCAACATTAGGGTTTTTTTACTGCATTCACTACATACCAAAATTATAAACAAGTTATGCACCTTCTCCTTGCCTGAATTTGTCCCTACATCACTAGCCTGTTTGAGGAGGGAGAGAGTCCTCTTACAACTCCACTCACAGTATTAAAGAGCTTACTCTAATTAATATCGGCTATAAATTTCTTAACAGAATTATTAACACCAAGTTTCTAACGCATTAATTGCCCTCCCCTCCTGCCCTGGCCAGTACTTTGTATGTTTGATACATGGGGAAGCATAATGATCTTTCAATGTAAGTATCTCTTCCTAGCCTCTCAAAAGGCATATTAAACATTGCAGAAACTTGCAGAAAGCTGCCACAAAGGCCAACAGTGCTGGTTCTTCCTTCCTGCCATCAGTTTAGCACACTTAGTTGCTGGCATGTGATATGATTTATTTGGCTTGCGCTTTAAAACACACAGGATTTCAGGTTATCAAGTCATTTATATACAGGGCATACCACAAGCTTTCACAAAAGAGTAAATACTGTCAGATTGCAAATACAGATGCTCAACATGAACCATAGCAAGGTTGCAAACCATTTACTTTCTGAATCAGGAAATTACGAAGAGGAGCATCTCTATAGAAGGCATACCTAGACTCAAACTATGGTGCCAGCTTTAGAGGTAATCCTCTACAGCGGCCAGGCTGACCTGGCAATAGCTGCTAGAGATCTGATACCTGATGCTATGAAATACTATTTCCAAACTACAGCAGCAGCCACTCCTGCTGTGGCTAATAATAAAATTGGCACTTAATGCAAGTTAATTGGATTATTATTTTAAAGACATGCTCACTGCCCTCACATTAATAACAAATGAATTCTCCCCAATTATTATTAGAGAAACTCCTGTACAAATTCTGGATTAGGCCATTATGACTGAATTGCCATTAATTCTCACATTTAAGTGAATCAGCTAATAAAGTGACATAATAAAAGGAAATTCCTTTATGCATTACTGAGACCCTACACTCATACCGAAGGCATAAAACAAATGTCCTTTAAGCTCTTTCTCCTTTTATTAAATGTTAAGCTGAAATTATTAATCACAGTCAGGAAAAAAAAAAAGAAAACTAAAAAAAGTCGCATCTTTTAAGCTTTCTGTATTTGTAGGTAGTGCTACAATTAATTTTTTTTTTAACCACTACTGGTACCAGGTAGTATAATATAGTCACAAGCCAAATAGCATCAGAGTAATTCAGTTCTAGAAACTCTTCAACATCCAACAGCTCCAAATAGATGCCATGTGACAGCTGTTGCAAGGGTTTTTTTTTTTACATGCCTGGAACTTCCAACTCAACAACTGCATTTTCCAAAGGGATGCAAACTAATAACCAATTGGAGTATGTTAAGATTACACTACTGCACATTTACGAGTACTGAGTTTCTCAAGTTGCACAAATGCATTTTAATTAAAGCACAAAATCTCTCCCTCACTAGGAACCACACATACCCGACACATTTGATAGTCATTTACACATTCTGTTGTCTCTCAATAATTAAAAAAAAAACCCGAAACATAGCTTATATCCTCATTTCATATAGCTCACAAGCCTACGTCTGACTCCTAAGCTCCTCCTATCTGATTTACACTAAGCTTTTCTATTCTCCTATCACAGATATCTCAACATGTATGCCACTCATAGAAATGAGAGACTTTACACGGATTCACATAACAGTTTGGTTTGGAAGGGACCTTAAGCACATCTCTTTCCAACCCTCTGCCATGGACAGGAACATCACATAGCTCCACTAAACCACACTGCTCCAAGCCCCAAGCTGGCCTTGAGCAGTGCCAGGGATGGGGCAGCCACAGCTTCCCTGGGCACCCTGTGCCAGGGCCTCAGTACCCTCACAGGGAGGAGCTTTTTCCTAAAGTCTAATCTAACAAGTTTCTCTTTCAACTTGAAAACTTTCCCCTTTGTCATATCATAACCTGCCCTTCTAAAAACTCTCTCCCCTTTTCCCTCCACTGCTACCCACACCTTTAACCCTTTTTTTCTAATCTGTTTTAGACCATGATCTGTGCATTCTGAACACAGCTCTAACCATACTGAGAACATCCTATTATCTTTACATTTCTACATCAGATAAATTAGAACTTGCAACAAGTCTGCAGTTGCACTGCAGAAACCAATAGCCACGAGTCTTCCAGGCAGAATACCTATGAATTAGAATATATACAAGATGCAGAGTTCCAGGGATGATTATTAACGCATCTTGGTGAGGAGGGAATAAAGACATCCCAGTATTAATTTAAATGATCATATTGCTCACAGGAGCAAAGCTACATCATTTAATGTGAATACCTTAACACTAATGTTTAAGTCACAACTGATGTTACTGAAAATGCTCACTTGCTCCTTAAAGTAGCAGTGGTCAAAGTTTTCTAGTGCTTCCAAAATATACATTTATATGGGCATTACCTCACAATGTGATTTCTAGTTCATACACTATTCATGTGCACATGTATCTGCAGACAAGTGTGTAAATCAGTTAACTAAATGATTTATTAGATCAAGGAAGTGCAGCATTTTTTAAGATCAAGAATTAAATGCATGTACTATCTTCCTAGTCACCACAGCAGTAGAATATCCTAGTCACCACATGCTTTAGAGAGTCCAACTGGCTACAAGAGAAGCAGAATACAAACTCACAACATTATGCAGAAACCTAGAAGAGCTTTTATTTGAGTGACATACTGGAAGAAATTCAATCATGTAGCAGCAACTGTGCTTTAGTCCATATACTCACATGTTTAATAATGGCTCTTCGGAAAACTGTCCAACCTCCCTGAAGCCCTGAAGAAGTTCAGATCAGTGCTGAAGAAAACATTCCTGTCACCAGTTGGGTTACAGTTACCACTTCAAGGTCTTATTTCCTCCCTTTCCAGAGGGCACTGGAGCCACACCAAGTTCCCTGACCTTTGAACCACACAGTCACAACAGTACCTCCTGCTTGTCTTCATGACTTGAGCAAGACAAAGTCAGGAACTCCGGGTCATGTACAACCTTACCACTCAAAGCAACAACAGCTCTTCATCATTACTACTTCGTTTGTGCATCTGGGAAGAAACTTCTAGATAAATGAGAATGCTTCACATTGTTAAGGTATAGAACACTTGACTGCTTCGGTACACACTCTAGTGGAACAGGATCCAACACCACGTTCTGAAAGCATCAGCAAATGCTTCAGCCACAAATCTTGTTAATATTACCTGCAATAAGGAAACTCAGGACACAGTAAGTGTGAACTATGCAGCCCTCTCTCATTACCTAACCAGGAGAGCACTACACTTGGCCCCAACACAAGCTAAACTGCAACACTGCCTCCGAGGAGTCCCCCCTGCAGACACAGCCAGAAGCTGCTCTGCACCCAGGCCATGCCCTCTCACAGGGCTCTGAAAGATAACTCACAGGGGCCTCAAGGCAGCGGACATTACTTTAGTACCTGACCTTCTTTGCCGCAACACAAGAGAGAAAGCAATTACAACTATGTAACAGCTTCTGTCTCACAACCATAAGCACTGCGAGGATATGGGCCCTCAACCACCAAACAACGCCCAGCTCCGACAAAACAATAACAATCACTGCTGCAACAACAGCCCAGGACAAAACCAAAACGACCACAGGAAACAGCAAAGAGGCTGCAGAGCAAACCCGAGAAAGCCACACACGGCACCAGACCCGCAATGCTTCCTCACCTCAGCTCCGGGAGCAGAGCAGAGCACCTCAGGGCTTCAGGTACAAACAGAACAGGCAAGAAAGGAATTGCAGACGAAATCTCGCGAGAGCGGCGCGCGCAACTTGAGGAGCCCGGAAGGACCGCCCCCGCCAGCACGTGCCTTGAAAGGGCGGGAAGGGGCGGTCTCGCGATGGTTGGTGGGGCGGTTCTGAGGCGATGCCTGAGGGGCGATGCCTGTGCCGGTCCGTTTGGGAATGCTGAGGGTAGCCACTCCTTTTTTTCCTCAGCTTAGTGTCTGTGCTGCTTGAGTGCAAGGGTCCAAGGTGAGGAGCAAGCCTGCCTGGGGTGCTGGAGCTATGTTGCAGAGGTCCCGTGAAGATAAGGTACTGTACTTAATCATGGCTAGTAGTGGGTTGGGTCTCTCTTTATTTTCTACTGAGTAGGAGTAATTAAAAACATGTTTGACAATGGTTTATTTTTCAGGTGTGTTTTCCATGTTTCTCTTTGTAATGTAGGCATAGGGTAGTGACTTCTTACAATGTAGTTGATAAAGGGAACATGCTGCAGTTGTTCTATCCAGTTACTGTTCTTCCGCGAAACTATGTGAATAGAAGTTCTAGTCTTAAGTGATAAGGGCCATCTATGCAATTACTGTTCTTCTATGCACATATGTAAATAGAACTAATAAGGGGCCATCTGCTAGCCTTGAATAATTGCCTAAGGAGGTAGGGAGGACTGAACCTTAAGTGATTTACTAAGAGAACAGGGGGGGACTGGATTCCAAGGTTGAGCTGTTGTTGAAGCATGCGCAGAAGTGATGAAGATGGTGCAGGTGAAAAGTTCAGATCTGAGGAAGACTCTTACTTCATCCCGAGACCCATGCCCACGACCACCAGGAGACACTGCACTTGTGTGAATGATGAATCAGCAAAAAGCGACATTGACCATATATGGGAGATAGATAAGATATATGGTTTGGGTAACAGGATTTGAATTGTCTATATAAAGGGGAAACCACTGCATTTACGGCATGCACGTTAGGTGGAGTGATCCCCTGTGCATCCAGCGCTGTGAATGAAGTTTCTACGTTGCACCAAATTCGACTTCAGTCTCCTTTTCGGGAATAAAGTTACTATTTAAAGCTTCTTTGTTTCATCACGGTACATTGTTGTTGTCTTATTGGCAGCTGTACTTGAATTGTGCAATTATGTATGTATTTCAAATGACCTTTTGTTTGTGGCTGTTCAATGTAAATTGATGTCATGGCAGTCTTTAGGCTTTGTATCCTGATGGGAAAAGTGGGGCTGAACATGGGAGAGATCCAGTTTTGTTTTGCTTAAAATACTCTTACATGACGTATAAGCGATGGCTGTTGTGGGTTGAAGGTTCCTCTCTATCATTATCTGTATTGCAAGCCCTATGAAAACATCCTTATTATTACAAAAATAAGGTAATTATATGTAAATTAATGTTTTTTTGCAGTTTATTAGTGTGGTAGTTTGAATTAAAATTTTATTCTTAGTTTCTGTCCTGTGAAGTCTATCTGCAGATGTTACACTAAAAAGTTACAGTTGGACCATAGGGAGACAATGATTGGCAACTGCATTTGGACTTAATTGACTTAGTCTTTATAATACAATATTATGTATCTGAATAAGGCTGATTTGAGTGTAGTATATGTGGAAGGGCACAGCATCTTCTTGATTTCACTGCACTGTTCTCAGACTGGGTCTAGCCTTGAGAAATCAGTTTCCCTTTGTTTTCATAGTGGTGTTAATTATGGAATCAGAAGTCCTTGGGCAGTAATCAAGTTATAGTCAGAACACTTTTGCAAAAGCATATTTGACCTTATTGAGTGTCAAGTAAATTACTTTGCTTCCTATGATGGTGCATGGTTATAAGAGCTTGGAACTGATTTAGGTAGAATTTTGTCAAGTTGGGCAAAATGCTGTTTGCCCCACACGCACACCTTGATCTTGTCATTTAAAGGGATCAAATGTATTTGCTAGAATGCTCCCTGGATTGTGCCACATCTTATTTTTTTAAGCTTTTTAGCAACAGCAAAGCAGGGCCCTTCTGAGATATGTACACATCTCAAGGACTTAACTGGTTTTAAGGAGATTTGGACATGCTATACAGGAGTATGAGGCAAGCTTAATCAGGTTAAGTTCCCTTTTTAGTAACTCTGCTTGGAGTTTTCAAGTGTGAAATTTGCAAAAGGTACTCATTTATAACACTTAGCAGGTATAGTGCAGGAAGCCTGAAAGTAGTGCAGAAAACTTCTAGCAGAGCAGGTAAGACAGTGGGGCTGTCCATACATTCATAGAACTAGGCCCTGTGTGGATCTTGCATGAGTTGTAGCAGGCCTGTTGACTTGGTTGTTGGAGTCCTCCTGGCTTAAACATTACTGTCACCAGGTGGAGAAGGTAAGGAAACCCTTCAGAGAGGTACTGCAGAAGCATGTAGCATGAAATGACATGGTAACAATTGCACCTTTGAGCCTGAGCTGATTGCTATGATGATATGGAATTAATATAATTTGATGATCGAAGTGGAAGTGCACCATTCCAGACTTGTGTTCTGTGAAAGTCTTTCTGTTTTTTCAGGTAACTACTTTGTTATAATGGAGCTAGATTCCTGTACACCTTCCTACCCCCACAACTAAGCAGTTAATTTAAGATTCAGTCTTTAAGATTTTAAGTACTGGAATTCCCTGTACCTTAGAAGTTCCAGTTCCTCTGACAGTGACAGCAGAACTGCTTTGCTTGTTCTGTATGGGTTAGACCTGTTGGGCTATTTCTTTCAGAGTGGAAAACAACAGCCCTCTTTGGAGTCTGAACTCAGTAGAAGGAAAAAATATGTGAATTATTCTGTCCTCATTATGATTAAGATAAATTTCTCATTGAGAACTGTCTCACAGTAGTGGTTTTCTACTTAAAATTCAATGCTGCTTATAATAAAGTAGTGTCATGAGAAATAAGTGACCCCTCTTAACAATGGCATCTATTTAAATAAATATCCTAATATTGAAGTCTTCCTTACATAGGGAATGAAAGAGGTTATCTGGAAAATGCTGAGTAGCTACTGATGGCCACTTTGTTGTGCAGCAAACAGTACATGACTAGACAGTTAGGGACTGCTGCATGTCTCCTCAACTGCATTGGGTTTTGGAACTCATCTCTGGCATTTAGCAGCTGATGTTAGAATATGCATCTGCCTTGTTCAGGCAGTGGGGAATGCAGAATCCTGTTCCCCATCCTGGGGGAGCAGGGAGGAGCTCAAAGCAGTCCTGTGGAGAGCTTTTCCTTTTTCCGTTCATGGAAAAGGAAACATAGGAAGTTTATGTTCTTAAACTTGAACTCTGAATTAGTGAGAGCTATATGAGCTCAAGACCCCTCGTTCAGCAGCTCTTCAGTAAAGGTTTGTATTTGGTATAGCTGTTACTCTTGTATAAATTGTTCATTTCCTTCTCACTTGCCCTCTCCTAATCGAAGTTAGTATCCAGCCACAGCACAACTAAAGAAATAACTGAGAACTGCTTCAAGTCAAGGTTAGTTAGGCCCTTGCTACTATAAACTGTGTGATTTTCTGCAACTAGAACTTTGCAGCATTTTTTTTGTCTGCCATGATACAGAATTTTCTAGTTTGATGGTATTTCTGTGTGTATTGCAATGCCTTATGCACCAAAAAAAATATTAAAAAACCCACAATGAAAAAAAAAATCATAAGACTCCAGGGAGTAAAAAGCAATGTGTTGCATGCAATTGTAGTTTATTTTGATTTCTAAAGGCCAGTGTGGTTCGGAAGAGAGAACTGAAGAGGTCTATGCGTCACCAATGTTTCCTCGAAGCAAGTTGAAGGCTGTATGCAGAGGCTTTATAACAGACAGGAAGCTTGATGTAACCTACCCTTATGCTACCCTTCCTGAAGTTAAAATTTACTAATATTTTGCTGATAAACTGATTCATAAGTCTAGGGAGAAGAAAAAAACACCTCTGACTAATATGAAGATGGGTAGATTCGGCTTGTAAGCTCATAGCTATTGAAACATCAGTGCAATTGAAACTACAGTAGTTTATAATGAGCTAGTCATAAGTGCCTTGTTCTGTAAAGGTATTTCTCAGAAAGATTTCTCTAGATTAAAAAAGAAACAAAACCAAAGACTGTGTTTTTGGTGAACTTTTATAAAGCTTCATTAAATCTGCTTTAAAATGGTTTCCTTAATTGGAGAATATGCCCATTACTGTGCGAGCATATGGTATGATTATTTTTAACTCAGACAGAAAATACCAGGAATAGGAGCCTGACTTCATATTTCTTATGGGATCTGAGCTTCTGAATCACTTGTTTTCAGACTACAAAACCATTAGTGTATAACCTCAGTGAGTGTTTCAGCTTTTTTTAGGAGCTCTATGCCATATAAAATGCATTTGTTGGAGTTTATCTTTTATTAAGAAGAACCTTACATGCTTGGAAAGCACACATGTAGGGTCTGGTTTTATGCATTTAAATGTGAAATTTTGAGGAAAAACACTTAGAAATACTCGCTGGCTGTGCCTGGGATATTAAGGTGTCTGCCGTTACTCATATTTGCTTCAGCATTTTAACTGATTACTTCAGAGACCCACCAAGTCCTCCAATGTGATCTCTGTCTTGTATGTGACTGCTTAACGTATAGTTCTTTAGCTCCAAGATATCTATAATTTAGAATTTAAGAAAACCAAAACCATGAGATATTTTAGGGCAGCATAAGGGACTGCTGTGATCCTGGTCAAGACCTCTAAAGTGAGGGCACAAACAGATGGCAAAATATAATTTGATAAATAGAGAATTCCTGTCAGAATTTGTATACTGTTATCAGAATCTAATTTGAAGTCTGAGCTGCTTAATGATTCTGTGCTTGCAAATAGTTTTCCCAGCAAGATCTTACAGCGGATACCCTTTTGTCTCAAAGCTATAGCAGCTTTCCCATTGTCCTTGTCAATTTCATGAAAATCATGGGAGAGTTCCTTGACTCAATTAGAGCCCGTATATCTTGTTTTCAGAGTCTGTCCTGATTCTTGGAAAACTTTTGCTGAAGAATTAGAATAAATTGATATAAGCAAGGGCCAGGCTGAGAGGATTGGACAGTTTGGGCCTAGCATGGCTTAATGGTGACTTTTCATATGGATCTGTGGGAGGAGAGATACACTACTGTATTCTACTCTTAGAAATCAGCTTCATGTTTTGTGGCAATTAAGAAACAAGCTGATGCTATTGTGGCTTTGTGGGTGGGTGCTGCTTTCTCTAGACTTTTGTGTTTACTCACAGAGTTGTTGGCAGTGTTTTAAGTTATTTAAAAGAGATGATTTCGAATTGGGGATGTGGTACATCTAGGTTTAGTGTATAACCCCTTGTATATTTTTTTTTGTCTTAACTGCTCATTTTATATTGGACTAGGATGGTTCTACAAAGTATAAAAAAGTTGTAATTTGTTTGACACCTCTATATGCAAGTACAGTATAAGTATTAGCAAACTCTTTTTTGTGATTAGAAAAAGGAAAGGGGGATGAGAATCCTATGGTTTAAAAAAGAGCTAAATTGAAAAACGGGGGAAAGGAAACTTTTTTCATCTTCATTTCAGAGCAGAACATTGAATACTCACTTTTTTTCCCTCTGAGAACTTCCTTAAAGAGTGGTTTGCTCTTGCATCCAAACCATTGTAGTTGCTGTATTTTTTTCTGTGATTTTAAGACTTTACCAACATCAGAATCTTAATGGTACTCCTTGCATGTCCGTGTTATGTTGATGAGAAAAGGAGATGATGCTTGAGAAAAAAGTGTTCAGGATGTTCATTTGCAACAGTATTAAGGCAGTCTTTGATAGTGCCACAGCAAATAAATTTAACTGGCTTGTAGTATAATAAAATTGATAACATTTTTCTAAATGTATGAAAAAGTGCTCTGTTTGAGGCAGATGCTTCTTGAAGAAATGTTTCCTGAGAAAAAAGGGAAAGTAGGTTTGGAGAACAAAAGGTCAGCGGAAGCGAGTTCTAAGTGCCAGGAATGGGATAGTGAGTGGTTTGATTTTGCATAGATAAGGGGGAAAAAAAACCCATTCTTAATGTGTTCTCTCCAACCACTGACAAGGCTTATTCTGATCACTGTCTGAAGAAAATGAATAGGAGGTCCCAAAAAAGCTGTAATACGGAAAATAGGTTCTTTCTTCAGGGAAGAAAAGGTTTTGATTGTGATTAAAAGTGCTTTTACTGACTAAGCAGTCAAGTAGGTGTAATTTCTAATTACTTTAATTATCTCATCAGGCTTATAGCACTGGAGCTATTTTAATCATGTGTGTAACTTGCAAAATTAATTTCAAGATTCATTATGAAACTTTTAACCATGAATATAAAGCTATAGTTCTCTGTAGTTATTATATATGGATATTTTTGACATTAATCTTCATTGACTATATGAAACACTGATAACACAATCTTAGCAGATGAAGAAATCTGGATTTCTTTTTTGTTGTTTTTTTTTTTTTAAGAATAAAAGACTGTGGTTTATGGCCTTTTAAGGTCATAGTGATCCTTTTCTGATTTCACTACCATAGTGATACGGAAATTCACCTGATGTTTCTTAACTCGGGCAACTACATTCTGGTTATATACCCTCAAAACATTAGGGTTGGTATAGTTTACTTACATGAATGTTCCTGCTGTAAATCTCACAGTGAGGAATCAGTAACTAGTTACAGCCTGACCCCTCTGGAGTAAAATATTTTTGTCAGGTGCATTTTCATACAGGTGATGTTTCTGGGCTTAGTTTAACAACCTCAAGTTGAAGTGTAATGCTTCCCAAAGACTGTAGCTACACATAATGACTAGCTATAGAAGAATTTAGCTTTATGTTAGATTATAAAAAAAATAGTTTCAGAAGGCTAGAGGTAACGTTGGGAGATCACATATCTATCAGTAAAAGGCGTGGGTAGGTGTGTTGAGTAGGAATAATCCAATCTGAGTGTTAGACCTGTGAAAGTTTAGCTATAAAAATAATGTGATATTGTAGAGGCCAGGAAGAAACTTTAAGTAAGTGTTAAACTGCTCAGATTTCTTTACCTATCTGAAATTTTTGTTGAGCTAATACATGGTTTATGCGCGGAATACCTGGCTTGTTTTTACCTTTACAGCCAAGATGAAGCCAGTTACATTATGGAACAGCCTAAACTCTGGACTTAGTCTCTAGGCTGCTAGAGTCATAGAATCACCGAATGGTTAGAATTAGAAGGAATCCTAAAGCTCATCCAGTTACAACCCTCTGCCACAGGCAGGGACACCTTCCAATAGACCAGGTTGCTCAAAGCCCAGTCCAGCCTGGCCTTGAACGCTGCCAGGGATGGAGCAGCCACAGCTTCTCCAAGCAATCTGTGTCAGTGCCTCAGCACCCTCATAGTAAAGATTTTTTCTTTTTCCTAATATCTAGTCTAAATCTTCTCTGTCAATTTAAAGCCATTTCCCCTTATCCTGTCACTACATGCCCTTGTGTAAAGTACCTCTTCAGATTTCTTATTCGCCCCTTTAGGTATTGGAAGGCTGCTATAACATCTCCCCTGAGTCTTTTCTGGACTGAACAAGTGAACAAATGTGTCCTCATTTACATAGTGCAGGTTGGGTTGCTTCTCAAAATGAAGTATTATGTGTATAATATGGAGCTTAAATTAGAATGTTATTGTATACTTAAGTCATCCATGGTGTTTGGATTTAAATCCTGATTCTGCTGCTATTTTGTTAAATTGGAAGAAGTTACTCTTTTCACTGGAGACAGGATTTGTTCTTTATGTAATTGAGAATATTACATTCATACTGAAGGCTCTCTAGAACATGTAATATTCATGATGGATTCTTTAATTATCCATATAATTAATGACACTTCTATGAAAAGCAGACCATTTCGTTGGTTAGAATAAGACATTCTTAGGCTGCTAGAGTAATTATTGGGGTGTTGCCAATTTTGGCTAGATCTGGAGAGCTCTGAGGAAGAAAAACATGAACCTCTATTTTAATGAAATCCATTGTGTGGCTTGGAGCTGTCAGGATCCTGATGAATTATGTTAGCAAGAAGAGTAAGTGATTCACTGCTAATGCATTACAGAATGTTATATTGATTCTAGTGCTGGCATATAGAATCCATAAAACTTCTCAGCAGGTATGGAAATTTACATTGCAAATGAAGATTTAATAACTGTTATGCAGAAGTCATAAGTGAATTAAACTGCTCTTAGATTTTAAATCTCAATTGACTTCTGTGTTCTCTGTGTCAGGATTCATGCTGTCTAGTACTGCAAAGCACCAATTAATGTTCCCCCTTTATTACGGTTGGTTCACGTCCATTATAAATATGCAAAATATTTCTTAAAATTATCTGTCCTGAATATCTGTGTCTTTTGGAAAGAAAGAAAGAAATCTGAAATTAGTAGGTAAAGCAAAAGCACACAGTTACATTTCCACCCTATGCTGACGTTTTGAAATGACTACAAAACTTGAAGGGGCAGTGCTTCTCTACAGTTTTGTAGCCATGCTGACATATCTGTGCTTCTTGAAACAATCAGATATATCCTTACTGATAACTATTCATTTCACAGCACAAAAAGGGTGCTTTAACAGAGGATACCAGTTTTTTAGTTATTTTTTGTTGGTTTTCTTTTGAAAAGATGAAGGGTTTGTTTTGTATGTTTGTAGATACTCTTTCAGCTGTAGAGTACAACTTTTGCTTTAATCAATATTGATGAAGAGGTCCTGTTCGGAGTGTGGGGTCTGGGGTTTTATGGTAGGAAAAGAAGTCTTGTTCACCCTTGTCTAAAAAAAAACTATCTGATGTTGGCAAGCATTAGTTCTGTTTTGTGCTCTGTTGCAAACTGTCTTTGTCATGAGAAGCATCTCATCAGGTCTGTATGGTATTTGGTGTTCTGCAAGAAGATACTGTTGTGCATCTAGTGAGAGGAACATGAGGTTAGTTCTGTGCCCAAATTTGTAATGGGGTAAAGTTTTACTCCAGCAGCAGTTGCCATCATTTTCCAGGAACGCCACACATCAAACTTCATCTTAAAGAACCAGAAATGTAAAATAAAAAAAAAAAACTGGAAAGTAATTTAGATGCGATTGATGGAACATAAGTATTATCTGTCAAACACACCTTGAATGACCTTAGAGACTATGTGATTTTCTACACCTTCCTTATCTATTAAGTAAAGGTAGGGCCCTTCATTGGTTTTGAAGAATGGGATTGATTGAAGAATAGGGTTGTAAATTAGTGACCTCTACGATGTAGGCTTTTTTAGCAACTATGGAGAAACAGAAATTACTAATGCAAGCTTTGCCAGAACCACCTGGTGGTTACTGATATGACAAGTATCCTAAAATGAAGTGATGAAGAAATAACCACCAGGGGTCCAAAAGCCCACTACCATGTATTTGTGTGCATACAGGAGGCATTCTCTGGAAGTATGATGTAATGCATGTAATGTAACGACATTATAATCACAGCCTAGCTGATGCTCGGGAGGGACACAGTTGGAGGAGTGATCCCTCGTGTCTCCTGGCACCGCAATAAAGAATACCTGCTTGTCAACTTAAAACTTTCTTGGTGAGTTCCTGGAGTTTTCTCCACATCACTTTATTATATTTCATATTTAGAGGCTAAACTTCAAGAGATACAGAACCTTGCTGCTAACAAAGCAGTAGGGTTTTAATCTGAGGCATCTGGCTATATAATATAATCTATAAAGAAGTTTAGGTGAGCCAACTTGATGCCATTAACACCTAAGGGCCACTTCTTTCTAAGATTTGCAAAGTACAACCTTGTGTACTTTTGTAAGTATGTTTTTCTGTATTTTAGTACCAGATAAGCTTTATTCCAGTGAATATAAACTTAAGTACTGTCTTATATTCTGGAAAACTCTGTTCTAGGAAGTGTGCATGCTACTAACAGTAATACCAGAGAATGACTTAATGGTTTTAAATTAATGCAAAAAGTATCTAGTAACTGCTGGTTTCTCTTTCTACTTTGTCACTCTTTTATAACAGAAGTCCTCTAATTGTGTGTGTTTATAGACTGAATCTTTTGGTCAATAGAAGCTTTTATTGACTTTTGGGGAGTTCAGTATTTGGTTAACATTAAAATAACTGGCTTATGGGAGAGCTCTGAGAAGTGACTGAGCCCTATAAAATGGTAGATAAATGTTTGTAAGCTGAGAGGTTTAGTCTGACCTGACTTTCTGTTTGCCCCTGGGGTTGGCTTTCACTCTACCTTCCCCTTTTGTCAAAAGGATAAGGATTTTCAATTTGTTTTTTTCGTGTCATTAGCTCTTTTGAAGTAAGTCAGTTTGTGTGACAATTTGTGGAGATTTAAGCACTAGACTGTGAAGATACTAATCTGAGTCACTTTGGGGACCAATAGCTGCAGCATGAACTCTCTCAAATAACAGTGTTCTCAAGAGACAGGAAAGATCTGGGATTTAAGTTCAGGTCAAACTATTGAAGCAACTATTCAACTGGACAGCAGTGAAAACATTGCTGATTGCTTGCTGCAGAGCATGGTATTTGCAGATAGCGCAGGAAACCCAACTATAGTATTTAGTGTTATGCTAATTAACTTTCCAGCTTCAATCAAGTGAGATAAATGACTGCTGAAGGAACAGCTTGGAAAAGTATCCATCAGATTTGGAAAATGAAATGGTCAGCAGTATATAAAAAGGACTGTTGAGCTTTCTGAGCAACTTCAATTAGGGTGGGCTATTTTTTATACTGTGAGCAACTCATTTTTAAATCTCACAGTTCTTTCTTTTAGTCTTTTAGTAGACTGATAGTAAGTACGAGTGAAGAAAGCAGGTACTACATTACCAGCCAGCAATATGAAGAGAGAACCATGTAAAAACAAAAGATTTGCTTTGCCTTTGTTTATGTCAGGATGTGAAATGCATCCTTAAGCATGTGCATGCTGACAGGGTTATTAAAATTACAATGTTAGAATTAGTTCAGAAACATGGAATGATGGTAAATAAAGCTTAATGAAGTCTCATGTGATACTTCATGTACTGGAACCTAAAGTGACAGGCGCCAATGTCTTCAAAATCTACAACTGAAAAGGTTTCTTGGCTGGACTTTACAAAAAGGTCAGAGTAAGTCTTCAAAATGAAAACCATTACGTAGTTCATGTATGATTTTGATAATGTCAAGAATGTTAGTATTTTAATGGGGATGCATAGATAATGGAACAATTAGGCCGTCAAAAATTGAAGCTGCATTATTCAAAATTCAACTGTGCTGCAGAACAACAGCGTTAATGCTGAATTACATTATAAATTTCATGAGGTTTAAACAATTTTCCCCCAACTTGTTTTGTCATTAAAAAAAAACCAATAGCTCTCTGAATTTCTAAGTGGCAACAGGAGTATTTGTGGTGAGGGTAGATCATTTTAGCTTCCCTCATGTGCAGAGGTTTAACACAATAAGTGACAGCAGTTGTGAATAAATAATGGGAGTGAATTTTTTAAACCTTTTGAAATTTATTTTAAGGAGCTGTGCAAGTGCAACAGGAAAGGATTGATAGAGGCAGGGTTTGTCATAAAAAGACAGTGCTAGGTCTTTACAGCTGGTAGATATTTAACCTTTACTTTGGCCCCTTCAGTGTGACCAAGATGAGTCAGGTTCTGTCTTAGGGCCACAGCAAAGTACCTTTAAAGTATGCTTGGGTTTTGCTTCTCTTGTAAAGTAGACTTTTGTGTCTCATTGGAATTCTGAACTCTTCATTTTGTCAGCATGGCTTCTCCGGTGTGACCACCACAATCCCACACTGGAAAAAGACACTTGAAAATTTTGTCACTTGACTACACCAAGGTACAGATCCAACTCTGAAATTTTACGAGATCTTACTATGACTTTCTGCTATGTGTCTGTCTGGCATTTGCTGTTATAAGCAATAGTGCTGTACTACTATATGGTGTATTTAGCGCAGTATCTTAAAAGCTCAAGTAACTTAATAGAGTTTAATATTAAGCTTTAAGTTTCAGGTTATGTACAATGTTCTGAGGTTAGTTCTGAGGAAGTCCATGTTAGATGCTACTGAATTTCCAGCCTGTATATTCTGCCAAAAGTTGCGTTCAGAGTTCACTGAGTCATTAGAAACCTAGGCTGTGCTTAACTGCATATGCCCTTGCATCCCTTTCCTTGTGTGTCTCCAGCATGCCTGACTTAAAGATAAAAAAAGAGATATTTGATCCCAGTTAGCATGAAAGACTGATGTTTGCATTTGAAGGAAATACTGCAGTGTAAATTCTGGGTGTCCCAAGTGAGAGCCTCTTTTATCTAAACCAAGGAAATTTGTTTTACTGTATCCTGGCTTCTTTGGTATGGGACAGCAGCAAGGTCAAAATACCCTCTTGAATATTTGCATTTGTAACCAGTGAAGGAAAAATACTACTTTATGCACTTGGAAAATGGCTCTGTGTAGCTTTTTTTTTTTTTTTAAGAAAAAAAAAAACTGGGGGCCTTGGCCCACTTCTGTCAAGTTGCCTTTTGCACTGAAGACACTGTACTGGCTTTGTTTTCACATTTTGTGACTTCCTGTAAAATCCCCAAAGCATCCTGAGTCATTTGATGAAGTATTGATAGGCCAAATTCAGCAGTTACCATTTAAGATGGCAAAATTCAACTAATCTGAAAATCCTATGCTGCGTTATGGATGCTCTTAATGGGTTTATTTTTTGTTTGTCTAGGGATTTTCACTGCTGATAAAACAATGCTATTTGTTGACCTTGAGTTGTGTTTGGGACCCTTTCTTGCCGAATCACTTGAATGAAACAGCTGAAGAAAGTAACTTGGGTTCTTGACCTTATTTTAGTAAAATATTGTTGTCCCTGATTCCCATTGATATCAGTGTGGTCTAAATACCTCTAATAATGATATTTTCTAACAGTTATTCTAATTAATACTTCTTTTTTGCATGGCTTTGCCACTGGATGCTGTCAAGGTGCAGAAGCTTTTCTGCCTGGCTCCTGTACTGTTCTACTCGGTGGAAATGGAGACATATTTGCTGGAAAGACATATCTAAGATCTATTCTCAACAGAAGGGCTTCTGTTTGTAGACTAGCTTCTTAGGGAAGGGATGTCTTCAGATATTGTAGCAGCTGTTGATGGTTCTTACAGACTCAATAAAGAAAGTAGAAAAGAACTTAATTTTATGGAATTGTTCCAGTTCCCAAAGAGTAAACTCAATATAACAGTTAATCTAACCTACACATAAGCTTCTCTTAGAATTAACCAACAAAACAGTTGTCTGAGTTTAAGCAGAGAATACTTCTCTTCAGGTAGCTGATGTGATGTCAGAGACAATGACCAGAAAAACTGAGAACAGAGCTTAAAAAGAAAACTGCCATGCAACAGGCCACTGTATAAAGTGGTCACATTCTGCTCGAAATAAGGACTTAATTTAAACTTTGAGTTTCTTGCCTGCTAATTAAAACTAAATTGATTAGAAATACAAGTTTTGGTTTAACACCTGTGCTGCAGGAGAAGCATTAGTCATATAGCTGTTGAAGTGAATGTCTTCTTGATCACTGATAGTTCAATGTTCAATAAAAATGGATGTAATCTCAATGTGAAATCCATCCTACTTAGGCTAGAAAATTAAGTGCTTTCCAATAATGTTTATCTGCACTTTTCCACTGTGGCTTGTGGCTAATTTGATCAAATGTAAGATTTTTCTCTTTTCACCTGTTGTATCAGATAAGATTGTGGGAGGGATATGTTGCTTCATTAACCCTGTGATTCTTTCATCTGGGTTAATTAGCATCTAAATTAGTGATTCTGGTGTATTGCATACTTGGTGCTGTTTTCCGTTCTACACAATTTATTCCTGTATGACTACGATATTTCCGTTTGCTTAAATGGTTTGACTGTCTTGATATCAAAGTATTACATTTTCTCCCCCGCCTCAAATACATTTCCTCATAGTAGTTACATAACACTTCACCTGGTAAATAGTATGTCTCACTGTTCAGAGAATGAACAAGATCCTGATTGCCCTGGGTTTGTATATGGACAAGCTTGGAATCATGATTCAGTCACTGAATAAGATGCATCCAGTTGCAATTCATGGCAGAAAAGAAGAGCTTTGTCAAGCTAGTGCTTAAAACGTCTGCTGTATGCATACACTAATGCTCCTTATTATAGTGTATTGCACTGATAAAAGGCCTGTCTGAATAACATGCTTAATTCAAAAGAATTCTAAGTCAAATGCTCATTATGACTCCCTAGCTCTTCGTAAGTGGATCCTAAACCAGGTAGGAATAAAAATGCTAAGCACAACCTGAGAAATGTGGAGTTTGATCTTTTTTCATTTCAATGAATGTGTCAGTTTCAGGTCAAACTGAACTGTGATGTGAGCTTCCCTGTACATAATAAGGAGAAGTCTTTATCACAGAGTCATCTGAAAACAGCTTATGAATTATTTCACTAGTAAAATAGCTGCTTTCAGAGCATGCTTCAGAATAAGGAAGACTAAATCTGTGTTCTGGGTTTCAAGCAGTGAGAAAGCACAGCCATGATTTGCAATTAGGAGTGTGGTTTTATGAGTTACAGGGTTTCATGCATAGCGGCCCATGACTAGAAGCCTCTACTGTCAATTCTTTTAAGCTTATCATGAGTGTATAGTTTTCAAACCACAAATTTTCAGACTGATAACAATCAGATGTGTGCTGTTGTCTTGCAGCAGAGAAAAAGCAACCCAATGTGCAAAGATACTGAAAAAGTGCTCATAAAGTTATTTCTTTACTGTATTTGTGAAAAATAACCTTTCCTAATACATTGTTCTTTATGAACACCTTAACTCTGGATGGTATCAGACCAATTGAGAAGCAATTTGATAAAAGCATTGTCTAGGAAACCACACACTATTCCCCTTAACCACTGAAATGAAATAAGGTAGCAAGCAAATATTCAAGAGTCATTTTATCCCCTTCTCTAACTGATCAAAACCAAGCTGTGAAGCATGGGAAAACTGAAATTAGTCTATTGTGCACAAAACCTGTGCACAGTATGAAAATAGATGTGAGTGTGTATGCACAGCACTACTGATGTACTTACTATTCTTGAGGCGGCTTGTTACTGCTGAGACTTCCTATTGTGAACAATTAAAGATAAGATCTTTGCCAAAATGTAAGTCTTTGAACTGAGTTTTCTGTACCTGAGCATATTCTTGAGTCTGGGGTTTGCTTTTTTATTTTTTTTTCTGAGGCTAAACTTCTTAATCTTGTAATGTGTTGCAAAGGAAAGGGGAGAAGCGCAGGTGACGGGAAAACAGAAGGTGAGCAGAGGGTGAGAGCTAATGGAGTACAGTCTATACTAAGTAATGGAACTGCTCATTCATACTTGAGGGAGAGAGCTGTGGATCCAAAACGTGACAGATGTATCCTGACTTCTGCAACTTAGTTCTGCGTGTATCTGCTCAAGGGGGCTACAAAACTACCTCAAATATAGACCTAAATGCTCCTGCCAATGTGAGGAAAATACCAGATGGTGAAAGCTGGCTATGATGATGCCCTAGGTTTTGCTTCCTTTTCAGAGAAATGTTAGTGGGTTGTTACCAGCTGTTGTCACTGGGAGCAGCTGAAAAGTGTTTTTTCATCTCATGTTTAGTTTTGTTCTGAATGTTGCCTAGTTGGATGCAATGATCAGTTTAAAATCCTCTCTCAGCATTTTCATTGTGACTGTGAATCACGATATACTCCATTCGTTACAAGATAAGAAAGCATGCATTGTTGTTTTCTAATGTGGAAGCTACTATGACAGAGCTTTAGCAGAGATAAATTGCTGTGGTACTAATGAGACAGGTTGCATCAGCATATGTATGTCATTGGTTAAGTCAGATAAATGGGCTAAAGTAAAAGAACTGAAGAGAAGAATAGTGGAATGCAGCTACCACCTTAAGTGTTTCTGCATATAGTTATCTCTTTGCACACTGGTTCACATTTCTGGTGGTGTTGCAGTGGACTGGCCAAGGCTGTTGTTACCAACATAATTATTTGTTCTTCCTTACGCACCTGGGAATCAGAGTCATGATGAATTCTTCCTTTCGGCACGGAAGATCAATGATAATGAGCTGAAAAGATTCCCTTATGCCTGAAGATTGAATTAGAAAAGGAGTTCTTGTAAGGCAGTGATGCTGAATCACAGGCAGTAGTACTGTGTCTGATACTGAATGTTTGGGAAGATAAGGTGTCATGCTTTTTAAGGTTGACACTAGGTACTGTGGTTTCTAGGGAGATAGGGACTTTGGAAGACTCAAGGGTGTGACTAAAAAAGTCTGATACATAAATGATGTTAAAAGGCTTAATGGTTGCACCCTCCAGGATTCAATAGCCTTGATGTTTATATTTTCTTGTAAAGCTGAAATAAACATTAAAATTACTTTTTGTATTTTAAAAAAAAAAAAAAAAAAAAAAAAAATAAAAAACCAGGCAGACAGCATATGATGTTGAAGTACAGAAATAACACAGCTTAGCTGCAGTGAAAGTTGTTACAAAAATCTGACCTGTGCTAAGTTGTCCGAGAGGAAATAAGGAAATAGATATTGCTATTACTTTTCAGTGTTGCATCATCACATACAGCAGTAGGTAGAATTTACTCTCATGACTTTGAATGTCTTCATATCTTGTTTCCAATATGAGATCGGTCATGCAAACAGTACAGTATTAAATTGCAACTTCATTTTCTACAGGGTGAGGATTTACATTAGTTTAGATCTTGAACTTTCACAAGGGATTAAATGAAAAGGTATATAGGGTCAGCTGAGTTACTTCCTAAGAACAAGAATTAAGTCTCTGGTTATAGTACCAGGGTGGGAAAGTATGTGGGGAAAAAGTGAGTTGTAGATCTTCTTGTGCTCATGTCTTTTCACTATGTAATCACTGTGATTTGCTTGGTGTTCAGCATATTTAGAGGCATCAGATAAGGTGGTTTGTGTTGGGGGCAAGGTATTTAAGAATTACTCAAGGAAAACTTTGATCTGTTGAGAATTCTTTTATACTGCACTGGGGATTATAGAAAGATGCATGATAAATCCTCTGAGTTGAAGCTAAAAATGCATGTATGATGTATATGTTTCTTTGGACCGCTTCTTAATCCATTTATTAATTAAAATGATGCACCTGGCTGGTAGCTCTGTGTTTTGAAATATCAGTCAGATAGGAATCCAGCAATGCCAATGAGCTATTCAGGTATGCCAAAATACTGCTTAATGGATATCAGTAGGATGGCTCATCTGCTGGGGTTTTGTGTCTTGTAACTGGTACTTTCACAGCTTCCTGAATGTAAATATGTAAAAAGATGTTGAAGAAAAGATGTGGAGACTTTAATAGGACAATATGCTATCACTTCTGAAGGTACAAAACTAATGAATTGGCCAAGCTTTGCTTGGTCAACTCAATAATGTAAGATTACTGTAATTGGTAGTTTATATGAGTATAAATGAGAGAATTACTACTTAAGTACTTCTTTTCTAGAAATGAGTGTCACTGGATTGAAATCTGATTTGGGAGCTAAAATGGCATCTTGCAGTGAAGCTATTGAAATAACTGCAGAACTGGTTTTCTTCAAAGAGGTTTAAGATTATGACTAAAGTATGAAAAATGCTATTTACTTGAGAGTCTTTTTTTATACTACTTTTTTCCAAGGGTAGAATAATTTAAAAGCAGAGGCAACCTTCTCCATCTGATAACAGAACTTCATAGCAAAGGAGCTTCCTTGATTTTAATTCTGTCAAGTTAAATGCATGTCATTTACTTAAAACCCTTTTATTTGCTGGCTGTTCTTGTATACGAGTTCAATTCTGAAGATCCCATTAAACATTAGCGATTATTTGTGATGCCTGTTGAAGCAGTTTAAAATATTTCATCTATCTAGATGATACCAGTAGGCTCTTACTTATTTTAAACTGTATATGACGTGTAAGTCTCCCAGAAAGCTTTAATTATAAAACCAAAATTAATGGAAGCTAACTGCATTAACTTACTTGTTCTGTTTTCCTAGCTGCTTTTTTCAGTTGAGAAGGGAGGAGGCTTTTTTGTGGGTTGGATTCTGTGGTGAATTCTAGTGATTAACATGTATATTGAGCAGATGTAAATTCTGTATCTGCTTTAATAGCTGTATGACTGATGTCAATTTCTGATCAAGCTTCACTGTGGTATTTAGCCAAACAGGACCTTAAAATGTCTTAACTAGACACTTAAAGGTCCTTTCTGTCCACCAGCCCTCTTTCATCTAACACTATGAAATGTTACAAGAAGGGGTAAGAACAGGAAAAATGAACGGTGTTCTGAAAGCAAGACAGAGCAGCAAGTGCTGCTGGAATTTGGCTCTACCTTAATAAGAGATTTGGTAGGGCAAAAGAATCCTGAAAATGTTCTGACTTGAAATGGAGTATTTGCTTATCTGTGCTAGCTTTATGTCAAGAAGTGGTCCATATGGTGCATGAAGATAGGACATTGACCTCTCTGATGAGGCTTCTGAGTTTGTCTAGCCTCAGACTAGCTTCATAACAAATAAAACGGACATGTCACTTGAATTGATCAAAGTTAATTCTTCCTCTACCCCATTCTACAGCTGCATCATGCTTGAAGTCTGAAGAAGTCCTGCTTTTCTCTTGCACAGAAGGGCTGTTTCAGTCCTCTGTCCTGTTTACCTTAGTTTGAAATGATAATGTAAGGGTGCTTAATGGGTGCTGTCCTTTATTTTGAGGCAGGAAGAAAGTGTAAATTATGTAGTAGACGCTATCTTATCACATGAGTAGGCAGTATTGAATAGTACAGCCCCAGTTTTAACTATGGCCTTGTGCTGTCAGGATTTAGATTTATCGTAATTTACCTGTTAGTGTCATGTTCACAACTGCTTATCGGGGACTGATTTCCACTTACCCTTTAGCAGCAATAGTGAAGTGTCAACACTTATCCTTGTTTTAGTATCAATGCCAAGATACTGAGCTATATATGACACATCCTTTCAAGAGGTTTTTCTTGGTTATTTTTGCTGTAATGGTGTAAGTAGACCTCTGTTCAGGAAAGCAGTTATAGATGTGCCCAGCTATGACTGCTGGGAATATTCATTAACACTTAGGAAGTGTTAATGGAGATACTTAAAAACATGTCTGAAATACCCTCCTGAATTAGGGTGTTAAACTACCCTGCTTAGGATGCAGAAGATATATTTAGAGAACAGTGATATTGGCAGCTGTGTACCTGTTTACTCCTGAGGGATGTTAAAATGAATTATCCTAGTACTGGTTTAGTGATATTGTGAGCTTTGATGTTCAAGCTGACCTTATAGCACTGAAGCAAAATGTAATGATTTACATACACATTTGCGAAATATTAAGTCCAGAGCTAAATAAAACAGATGTGTAGTTGCCATAGTGTACTTGGTTATTTTCTCAACAAGAAGAGATATATTTTGAAATGCTGGGTGCACACTATGTGCAACTATTGCAATGACACTTCATCTTTACAAGCAGTAACAAAACAAGGGGTAAATTAAGTTACAGCATACAAATTCATTTTGTGCATTTCTTCTAGAGAATAACTGCATTGTAAGTAATTAAGTTAATTATCTACTGAACAGTCTTGGAAGACAAACAGCTGAAAATCTAAGTGTCAACTGTTTTGACATTTGTGCTGGCAGCAAATCCTGATTAATTGAGTCTATTGTTACAGCTGTGACTCAGGATCGTTCCTCTAAAAGGCAGTGGATTTTAAGACAGTTGAGATTTCGTTTTTGCAGTGCAATACGTAAGTGGAGACCTGTGAACTTGAGAGCTTAATAAAGAAGTGTATTAGTAGAGGTCTTTATTTTTCAGGGCCTTGGAACAGAAATGCACTAAGTTTTCATGTAATTCACTGTTTAGCTGACTGACCTTAAAAACAAACATGGCTGAGCAATTTCCATGTGCTTTGGATTTCATTTGTGTTAACAGCTCTTGACTCTGACAAACTTCAACAAATCTAAGTTGCATTCTACCCCTTGAATCATAATATTTCTTGTAAATTTTTTATTCAGTGCAAGTTTCTGACTCTGTCAAGAAAGCAGTGTCCCTTAAACATGCTTGAAATGACCAAATGAATAGCCATTACCAGGTTTTTCAGCTTTCTACATCTTCTGTTAAGAAGGTGTTATGCCATTCAGAGAAGGCTTACATGAGAGTCAGTCTGTCCCATGAGGTTAGGAATGCATGCTGGTTGTGTGTTGTAAGAGCCCTGGTAGAGCATTTCCATGTTTTCCAGCAAGCTGCACCCTGGCAGTCATGTACCCATTTTGGTAATGAAGCAGTGCTGTCTCTACTCACTAAGTATATAGCTGGAAGACACAAAAATGACTTTCCAGGCCTTTTCTGATGCCTGTGAGAGAGCATCCCAGATGAGATGATGATCTTGGATGAGATGAGCAACAGAGCTCATCTGCAGTGGCCCTTATGTTACTGATCTCAAGCTGCTTTGAGCTGCGCACAGGTTATCTGAAGCACAGAAAAAGATAATCACAGATAATTAAGGCACAAAGGGATGCTGCCTACATCACTGGCAGCACTAATGCCTTTAAAAGGCTTTAGTCTGCCAGTTTACTTTGGTTTAGAGCTGTTTCTTAGCAGTAGGGGACCTGAGTTGTTGCCTGCTCTCCCTTTGGGCTTAGCTTAAGTTCTGTTGTATGAATCAAGCTGTAGAGGTACAGGAGAATTAGTTTGCGTGAATATATAAGGAGATCTGTTGTTTGCCCTTAGCACACTTATACAGGATATAAGTTGTCATAGATCACTTTTACTGCATTTCCTGAAATTTTAATGATTAAGAGGGTAGAGCTGGTTCTTGATGTCTGCTTATTGTCTAGATGCAAAACAAATTTCAAGTCTATATGAGCTTTGCTCTGACCTACCTGAAGACCTGCAGCCATTTGTTCTTTTTGCATGCTGCGTACCTTTTGTCATACACTTAACTAAGTATACAGTGGCTAAGCTCGGAAGCAGTTAGAGGAAAGGCCTGCAAAAGCTAATCTCCCCAGCATTCCCCTTATAAATTAATCTTGAAAGAGTATTGCTCCACCATCTGCCAGAGTCCTGGATGAAGATTTCTTATCTTCCTAAAGGGACACAAATTTAATAGGAGCTACATAGTGAACCACCCTCTGGCTTTGAAGTCAGTAACTACTTTTCCAGGAATTATGTGGTTCCTTGATCATGCGAAGCAAGTAAAGCAGGTATTTCTTTCCCCATCCTGATCTTCCAATTTGGCTTGAATTGTACCAGCGTGTATCCACAGTTTAAGAACCAAACTACAAGGAAGCATAGTTGCCTGTATTAAGGGCTTCTGGCTGGACATTTATGGAATATTGACTTGGGACCTGTGAACCAGATTTTGATCAGCAATTTACTAAATAATGAATTATGAATTTACTCATTTCAGTAAGTGCTCATAGCATATTTAAAGAGTTATTCATATCCAGGAATGGGCGCCAGAAATTTGACTCGAGTAGCAGGGGATTACTGTGTAGCAAGAGTACATCTGCTCTGCATAGTCTTACATTATGGTGGGAAGTCCTGAGTGTGTGTTTGGGTGATAAAGATTTATTTAGTAGTGTGAAAATCAAGACCCTTCATTTCTGGAAATGACAGGGTTGTTAAATGTTAATTCAACTACACTGTGATCAGGTGGGAAATCTGATTATAGGTAAATCAAATGGAATCAGACTATCTTCTGAAATGTCCCTTATTATTCTTTTAATAAAATTGGACTCATTGGCAGTCTGGGAGGTTTCTTATATGAAAGTACTTAACATTGAATATCTGGCTGTTATACTAAATAGGCTACAATCACAGCAGTGACCAGTAGAATTTATCAATTCAAATTACATGGCACAGGAGCCACGTATTTGGCTCTAGGGCTTTGCTTTTGCAACTTCTTGTGGATCCTTATCCAGTGAATGAACTTCAGAGTGCATGTTATTTCAAGTTTTGGAGTCCAGTGTTTACAGTAACTTGGTAAGAAAGAAATAGCACTGTTAAACGTTGTTGTAAAAACAGATTTCCAAATACGTTCAGTCTAAAAGCCAAACTTGACCTTGCTATAAAAGTAAATCAGCCATGTCAGTTTTACTTGGTACTTCTTGTCTTGGTTGGTAAGATTACTTCTAGAACTGATTCTCTTTATGGTTGACTTTGATCTGCTAGATTCTTCTAGAGCATGCTGTGAGCAATACTTACTCCCTCTTTCCTCTAAAGTATGACCTTGAGAGGGTTGAAAAGTTGTGAATGAAAAATATGATGAGAACAGAGTTGCCTTGTTTATTTGAAACCCTGTCTGCTTGGAAAACCAGTGCACTAGCATGTTACAGTAATTACTGCTGCCAAATTCAAGTATTTCTGAATTAGATGCTTACCAAGTGGGTCACCTTGCAGTAATCCACTGTGTGCATGGCATCAGAATATGTGGCAGAGATCCTCCATCCAACCCAACAGGTTTCTGCTGTTGTTCCAAATTATCTAGAAAGAATAGCTTTTCTAGCTGCCCTCAAACACAGCTTCCTTCGTGTACTGCAAGCTGAGAAGGAGTTCTGAACCTGTTTGGTATGTAATTGATATATGATTTCAGAATTCCTAAAGTAATAACTGAGTTGCTTAAACTTCTATGCCTCAATTTGAATAAAGGTCTTGGAAAGTCGCTGTTTTATGAGTAACTTCTGCCCTCAATTCTGCACTGTAATGAATAGCCTGGGTAGAAATAAGTATTTTTCATTTAAACTCTCACTGACTAATTTGCTGTTGGGAAGTAAGAGATCTGCGACATAAGCGCAAAATCCGTATTTTTGCTAATTATTAACCTAAAATGTCTTAAAGGGAAAACACATGCTAAGAAATCAACTGGCCAGCTCAGACTGTGGGTATGGCATATTCTGAGAAGTTGTTGCCTCATGGGAGCTGTAACAATGTTCTATTGTGTTCTGCTCAAATTTAACATTTCTCTCCATTCCCAGGCTCTGTGCTGAAGGGCTGAGCACGAAAGGTCATGCAGCTGTGAAAGGGATAGAAGCCAAACTTCATTCTGGGCCTGTGCTTGAACTGATTAAACTGTTGCTGCCTTCAGAGTACTCACCCCTTGGCTCTGAGATCTATTTATTCAAGTGGCTGTTTCTGGAGACCTTTTAAAGGCCTTCTGGTTGCGTGCATGGAAGAGGAGTACTAGGAAAGAAATGTATCAGAACAGCTGGAAGCTAACCAGCTAAAGTAAGCCTCATTTGGCCCTGCCAGTTCTCCACAAAGCCACAGTGAAGAAAGAAGCTGCTCTTGGTAGTCTCTCGTGCAGGCCACTGGAGGAAGCGATCCTCTGTATAACCTTTTTCTTTAGGAGGAATAAAAAAAAGGGCAACCAAACTGCATTTTCAGATTCTTCATGTCTCTGGCATTTGAAGATAAAGCCAATACCTTTCTTCGTCTACTGAGATCAGGTGCCCAGCTTGGTAGTAGTTTCTTCTACATGAAAAGACCCTTTCTACTAAACATCAGAGTCTCTCCAGATGCCCTGCATATTATGCATGCAACTGTAGTTATATCTCAGCAATTTTCCTAAGTAGAAACATGGGGAGGGATAAAAACAAAGCTTCATTTACTATCTTCTCATTTGAAACACCTTGAAGGATTTGTTTCTCTTTTGGTGGTACATACAGACTTTTTTTTGCTAACTTCCTGAGAATGGTTCAGTGAGGAGCAAAGTCTTACAGAAACTATTAAATGCAGGCATGATGTAAAATTAAGATTCAGTATTAAGAAAGGCTATGGTAGTACCCTTTTCTATGGAGACAGTTGGCTTTGTGTGTATGTTTTTGAATGCAGACTTGCTGACAAGCAGGTGGGAACAGCAGTTGGCAGAGCAAAATCTTTTATCTCTGTCAGCCTAATAACTTTGGCTGAGTTATCAAGCAGTTTGGAAACTAGTTCCTAACCTTTAAAGACCTTCAAAAGAAGCATTTGAACATCATGGTTCAACTAGTAAATTTTTCATTAGCAGCTGATGAATTCAGTTGTCTCTGTACAGTTTTGATCTTGAGTAAAACCTGCTTTTGTTTAATTCCAAACCCTTGTGAAGAATTGTTGTGGTCCCAGAGTAAAAGAGAACTAGAAGATAGCTATTTGTGCAAATAATATAGCAAGGCTGGATAATCATCTGCATGTGAGGGAGCCAAGGTTTCCTCTACTCCAAGGACTGGAGTACATTGTCTTGGAAACAATTTTGAAGATGGGTAAAGAGTAAAAGACCTAGGCATAGTAAAATGCATCATAATGTAAGTCTTCCTTACATGCCTTCTCATTTTGTCTCTGTGATTCTTCTAAGACAATGACTTGAATTCAACTTGCAATCAGGAAGAAATTTTTCCCAAGATTAGAGTAGGAGGATTTCTCCTGTAAAAATGTTAAGAGACTAACTTGCTGGAAAGATATGGACATTCTTATGTAGACACTGCCCTGAGCACTGTCCAAACTTGGCCTCCCTTGCTCTCTCCTTGTGGTGGAAACTTGATAGTATACTGATGACTGGCTCAATGCACTGAATTCCTTCACTGAACACAGGAATGTGTGCAAGAATCTTAATGATCTATGCTTCAGCAGGCTGGTAGATTTATTGGCTCATGTTGACCTTAAAATATATAAACTATCACGTGTCTGATTCTAAATTCTGCAGGAAAATACATCTAACACTGCCTTCTCAGTTTGTTAATTTATGACTTCTAGAGTCAAACTGCCTCTAAATGGCAGGCTAAGTTAATCTTTTGTTATCATTAGGCTATTTCTGCTGCTACCGCGCTTTCTGGAAGAACAGGAGTATCTTCCTACCATTAGAATGTACTTCCTTAGTATTGATATTTTCTTAGGAACTGCTCAGTCCTAGTTCTGCAGGGAGGAATTTGAAATTGAAGCTCTAAGTCTTCCTGCACTTAAGACTGACTCAGGCAGCAGAGCAATGTTTAACTAAAGGTTACTCCAGAACAGCAAGAAACACTTCCCAAATTTAGAGCATTCCTGTTGATTTGTGTTGATTTCAAAGAGATTGACAAGAGATAATCAAAGAGCACTAAATGAAATCTCTGTTGTAAGGCTTCAAATGTAGAGAACACAATGCTGCTGCGTGTTGTGACTTCTGTCAGCTTGATTATAAACATGCTACCGAGAAAGGCCTTTCTTGTTTCCTGGCGGCATCTGGGAGTTTGGCAGCTACAGAAAAAACACAAGGACCAATTTTAACCAACTGACATACTCAGTTACGTTTTCTTTGGGAGCTGCCAGAGCGTTTCCACAGAGAGAGGGATAGTCTAGAAAAAGACCTGGTAAAGTAGCATCAGGTCCCACAATTATTGTGTTCTTCCATGGAATTCAGCCCCTCTGGGAAACCTTTTTTAAGTACAAAAAGCTGAGCTGTCGTAAAGATACTGGCTATGTTTTAAATATTGAAAAAGCAGCTCACTACCTAGTGTGGGTTTGGGCTGGCTCGAGACAGAGAGACTGAACACTTGTGCTTTCTGATTACTGTTGGGTTTGAAAGCGTATAGCGCACTTCTTTAGCTTTCTGTCAGCAGTCTCTAATCTTCCATGAGTTTCTTCTGCACAAGTGTATGAGACTTAGCCTGTTAAAACAGATTGAAGCTCAGGTAGGATATGAATGTAATCTTGGTAAGATAATTCTTTGGCTGCTGAGCTTTTTCCCTTCTGAGAAGATGAATACTGTAAAAAAGAAAGGAAACTTTGGTATTGGACGCTGTGGAAAGGAAACTGGGGCAGAAACCTAATGATAAACTTAACCCAACTTGGATCAAATCTCAGTTATTCAACAGGTAGCCTCATGTAGGGTCATCTTAAGTATGCTAAACGCGTCTGCAGTACAGTTTTTAGCCAACAGACCCTGCAGAGCTTCTGCTGATTTGAGAGACACTCTTCCAAGTGCAATTGCAAGCTGATTTGGCCTGGGTAAACAAAGCTGTGCATGCATCCTGCAATCAAGTGAGCACATGTGCACAGCTGTGTTTATCTGGCACTTTGCAAATCAGTATTTTATTTCTAAATAGCATGCTGACAAGAGCAAGGTCATGGAAATCTTCCTATTAGTACTTTGAAGGAAATAGGTATTTTTAGAATGTTACCTTAAGAGCTTGAAAATTAGGATTTTAATTTCTCACAGTTCATTGGCTTTTTTGATGTTTAAGCCTTCACTTAAAGGTAGCCTGCTACTCAATCACTAAGAGTATAGCTGGAAAAAAGCCTTGCTTAGGTAATGAATTGACTTCTTATAAATGAAAACTTGCCTCATGCTCACCCTAGATTTTGGAGTAAAGTATTACCAGCAGAACATATGGGCTTGGTTATGACATGTATAATTCATTGCACAGGGCTTCTATTTCCCATCAGCTTCACTGGAATTGAAAGGCTACAGTTCCTATTGAAGTTAAAAACCTTGAACACTGGATTTCATTCACGGTAATAGGGATTATGTTAGAGTGTCTTCAGGGTTCTTTTGTGTAGTCAATTCTTAACTAAATCTTCTGAATCTACTTTGGATTAAAAGATGGACCATGGGCTTGAAGAAGTTAGTTTAAAAAATGCACTTCCTCTACTGACAACAATAGAGCCACTGGATGACAGGTGTAAGGGCTGCTGGCAGCCCAAAAAGTTTTAGAAAGCTTATTCAAGATGTTACCCATAGAAAGATGGAACATCATCTTTCACAGAATCACAGAATACCACATTGGAAAGTACCTGAACAATCAAAGACAAAACTGCACAGCATCCTGTCCAGCTGGTTCTTCCAAGTGTCCAATGTTGGGGAAGCCACCACTTCCGTGGAGAGCACATTCCCATGATCAGTTGTTTTCATAGTGAAAAATTTTCCTCTTGTGTCCAATCCGAATCTCCTCAGGAGTAACCTGTGCCCATCACCCTTTGACTTTGCCATGTGCCTCCTTGTAAAAAGGGCATCTTTGTCTCCTTTGGAGCCACTCTTTTAATACTGGAATATCATGATTATGACTCCCCTAAGCCTTCTTTTGTTCAGGCTGAAGAAACTCAGCTCTCTCATCCTTTCCTCATATGGCAGGCTTTCCAGCCCTTGCATCATCATTGCGGCCCTTTTCTGGTCCCTCTCCACCCTATCCACATCTTTTTTTGTGGAATGGGGGCCAATTTTATTACAGGTGTGGCCTGACAAACACCAAGTAGAGTGGCATAATGATTTCTTTATCTCTGTTGATGTCCTTGCAGATGCAGCCCAGCATCCTGTTGTCTTTCTTTGCTGCTGCAGTTTGGTTTTCATTCATATTGAGCTAGTTGTTCAACAGGACCCCTGGGTCCCTTTCTACAGAGCTGCTCCCCAGCTGTGTAGATCTCAGCCTGTCCTGCACTGTTGGGTTACTTTTTCCCAGGTGCAAGACTTGACACTTGGCCTTGCTGAACTGCATCAGGTTCAACCCTGTTGATCCTTGTTAGCCCATTCTTCAGCCTGTCCAGGACTTCCTTCAGGGTAGTTCTCCCTTCCAAAGTGTCCATGCCCTATTCAGTTTGCTTTCATTGACAAATTTTGCTAGGGTGTACTTGATCCCATCATCCAGATGGGATCGTATGAGAATCATATTCTAGATACAGCTTGTGGTGCCTTATTGAACTGGAGACAGCCAAAAGTCAGGAAAACTGGGGAGCAATTTACATAGAGCAGTCTTCATCTGCTGCAATATAAGTCTCTTGCTGTCTTTAACAGGCTTCTAAGGATGAAAAAAATCAGGATGAATTGGCATTTGGAAAACAAACTAAACTGTATATTGTCCATATAAGATCTTAGTATACATCAGTGCTTAAAATCAGGCAAAGTACCAAAATCTGATTTGCATTTGGGTAATATTATCTATTACCATTGTCTGTGCCTTGCAGATGAGTTCTTTTGTACAGAAGGAATATCATGCTGCTTGTGTAATACTGAGCTGTTTCAGTGGTGCTGCTTCAGCAGTGCTACTGAGGTTAAGGGTTTACAGCATGGCAAATAGAGACAAGCATGGATTTCAACCTTTGTTCAGTCTAGCAGGATATTATCTGGTTAAGTAATGGAAATTCTGGTGAAGAGCTGTGCAGGCTGTTTTGGGATTTTTGTAATGCCTGATCATTGTGGAATTAAGTAACCACGAGTCGTGGTTTGTGGTATGTCTGACTGTGATGTTGCCTCTGTAACTGTTATACGTAAAACACACTGCTGAATAATCCAGAAACTTAGAAGTTGAGTTTATGTGTAGTATGCAAAATGGTACAGTTAAACATTTTTCAGAAGTATTATAGGATTATACTAACTGAAGAAGTTGTCTGTAAAGCAGCTAGGAAAAGCCTAAATATTTATTATGAACTCATGGGTTTTTCAGAACTTGACTTCAGAGGCCACCCAGACAGAATGAGAACCAGAAGGGCTGGCAAGGAGCTTTTCTGATCAGACCAAAAACAACTTGTGGGATAATCATAACTGTCTTATATGGAACCTAAAAGAAATTAATATGGCCCATTAAAGTAAAAACAGTGGTCTGTATGGCTTTTAATAATTTCTTCCCCCTCCCTTACACTGCTCTAGTGGAAGGTATCCCTGCCCATGACAGGGGGTTGGAACTTGGATGAGCTTTAAGGTCCCTTTCAATCTGAAACCATTCCATGATTCTATTTCAGCTCTTCCGAATGTTCACACAATAGGCCAGGGAAGACTCCTTACTGAAGGGGATGAAAACCATATGGAATGGCTGGTTGCCACTTCATAGCTCAATTCCCAGAAGACAGGACGATAACTCGATCTCATCTACTTGCAAATAAGTGGGTTACCAAGCATTAAAAAAAGGTGGTGGCATTGGGCAAACAGCCTGTTTATGTACACATAAATCCTTTATTCTTAATATGGGGTACTGTTTGCCTGCAAGTATTGATAATTATGCTTTATGTACAGATTCCAACATAACAAGCAAATACTTGCATCCATCTGTCCTGGGCAACTAACTGTCAAGAAAGATCTTTTCTTCTAACGAATAAAGAATCTTCAGTAGGGAAGTATTCCCAGTAGTTCTATGCAATGAAGCAACTACATTCGCTGTCTACCTGTGCTTGAGAAAAGGGAAGAGTGAATATGTTTCCTATTTCAATCTACTGTTGTGAGACATTAATTTTCCAGTTTCTTCCTTTCCCCAAAGTATCTTCTTAGTGATTTAGAATTAAGGAAAGCAGACTCAGGAAGCAGTGTTTATTTTTAATCACAATTGTAAGTCTCCAACTCTATCCTAGCTGGACAACGGCAGATTTACTACATTCCCAACGTATTTGTTCTTGCGTCATTCAAGAAGCTCACACTTAGCTTCTTCAGCTGAAAAATCTATTCTGTTCCTTCTCCTGCTTTTTCCCCTTGTAAGTAGAGCACCAATACAGTTTTTAAGGGCGATGTACTGAGCCATGCCTATCAAGGGATCTGACCTTTGAAGTTACGTCTGGTCTTTGGTGAGAAGGCTTTAACCAAGGTATTAAATTCAAAGGATATAACCCCACAACGAAAACTTAATCTTTCAAGGTGCTGTACTTCAAAGGCAATAGTTTAATGCAAGCTCCCAGTGATTGTGTCCAGTATAAGGGGTTTGCTAGTAATTTGGGATAAGTTAGCTGAGAACAAACTGAAAAAACATCTTAAATTAGGCTTATGTGAGGTTTCTGAAATGAAATGTATGTGCAGACTCTTTAGGGTGCTTCTTGAGGTCATGTTAGCCTTTGCATCTGAAATGCTATTGGTGGTGTAGGTTGGATCTTGAGATGGTGTAACTTACTCTACTTCAATAGGATGGGCTTAGGTTATACAAGATGAACGTTAAAGTTCGTCTGTGCTAGCCTTACAGAAAGCCAGGTAACTTAAGGACTAGAGATCTTAATGATGGCACTTGCCCCTGTGAAGGAGCTGTGTTAAATGACTTCTAAGAAGTACGGCTTCTCAGCTCTTTTCTGGTAGAGCACAGTGTAGTACCTCTTGCTGGAGAACTGTGAATCTTCCTACTTTTTGGTAGTGAAGTGTCTAGCCCTCCAGGTTACAAATTCCTGGCCATTCAATTGGATGTTCTAAATGCATGTTTTCAGCTTGATTAAGTATTGGAAGTTTGCTGCATTTAAAATAGCAAAACTCTTATTGCTGTCAGACCGGATTCCAGCAAGTGAAGCTGACCCTGAAATGTCAGAGTGATGCCAAATGGGAAAGTGGAATTTCTGACTTTTGGAAAATGTAATGAGATGTTTATATGAAGCCAAGTGATATCATTTGATACAGAACAGAAACTTTCTGGAATGCAAAAGGAGCACAGTGTGGGACCTCTAGCTATAAGCTTGGGAAAGTTCTTGTGAAATCTGTAGCTTGTATTTCCACTTTCTTGGCCAAAGTTTCTTTAGGCTGATCCAGCTTTGTTCCTCTCTCTTACCCTCTTTGCAGTTACAGTGGCAGAGGCCAGCCACCCAAGAGACCCTTGCACAGAAACAGCAGCTTACCCTTGCTCTCGAGATGATTTACAGACTTCCACTTACCTCTCTGCAAGCTTTGTCATGTAGGAAGCAACGTGTCAGTCCTCTGCTGCTGTGGCTGTGTAGCTTAATTCTCTCTCTGAGAATGGCACTAACCAAGGATGAACAACTCTACTCTTTCTCTCAGTTTCACTACCAGTCTTGAGAGAGAGGCAGGCATGGTTGATGGATTTCTGATATATTTGCCTTGACTGGTCCCTTGATAAGAGTTTAATAACCTAAAGGAAAAAAACCCACAACTATAAAGGAGGCTCTTCAGCCTGCAGGGTCTGTGCAAAAGGCATGCATTTGCATTTATGAGAAGGGCAAGATTCTCTCTGGTTAAAACTGCCTGCTGTACGACAAACAAGGTCTACGGCTGCCTTGGGGAAGCATAGTGAAGTATTTAGTACCGGAGAAACATAGAATTGGCTTGGTCTTGAGAATAGCTCAACCCAAAGGTAAAAATAATTGAGATTGAGCAGATTAACAATAAAAAAAATGCTAGGGAAGGAAAAAAATAGCTAAAATATTTCAGCTCAAAGTCCAGTTGAGTTTTTTTAAGGAAGATAACAGTTCTGCAGTGCAAAGGTTAAAGCAAAGTTAATTCCAAGTGTCTGTTAGATAATTGAGAAATCCCTCCTGTGTCACCTGGAAACTTAACACGCTGGTTTTGGTATTTTTCCTACTTTGCAGCTGTGTAATAGACCTGTCAGTTAAAGAATCAGCACTCTAATTGCTGCTACATTAAGGTCTTAATATTTGAGCTGCAAGGCTTACTACTGCTTTTGAGGGTTAATACATAAAAGCAGGAAGCAAAGTGATTTTTTTGCAGCAGATTGGGTGGAAGGGTAATGGCATACCCAAAGAAGCTTAGACTATTCTAGAGGGTATGTTGGCTTTGGAGAAGCACTGAGAAATGTTTTTGGTAGAGGCCATACTGATGCTGAAAAACTATATTCCTTTAAATTAGCTATGTCAAACTCGAATGCTGTAAGAAATGAATAACTGTGCTATCCCTACTTTGAATGTCAACTTGTGCAGTTCTCATAACTGTTTAATGAAGTTGGTTCCTCCTTGCCTGACCCTATATTGTCAGGTGCTTGAGAAATGCCAGAGTGAACTTCAAACATACATAGTTAATAGAAAAAGGATTATTGTAGTCCACACAGACCACTCTAACATATACTCTAATAACACAATAAATATCACAAGTTACCCTTATTCAATGTAAAAAAAAAAAAAGCCAAAGCTTTAGTGTTTCGAATAGCCTACTCTGTTTCTTGTAGCTGATTAACTATATTGAATTTCAGTAAATCAATAGTTTTTGGCAAACATACAGAAGTAGAGTTAAAATATAGACTAAAATATCAGCTATAAGAAAAATATTTTTAAAAATACCTTTTTTCCCTTATTTATTCTGCAACTCTGGCTATCTTTGGTAGTAATCTAGTGTGTCTTGCATAAAGTAAATGGTATTTTGATGTATTTTCTTTTAGATTTAGCGACCAGTGGGTCGTTCCTGTATCCCCATTGTAATGCTTCTTTACACCAGAATTACGGATACAAATATATGGTAAATAACTTTTTAAATTAGAACTTCTACATTTCTTCTGAAGAGCAGTATGTATTCAAATATGCCTGATGCTTTAAAAGCTTCATTTTCATGCCTTTCCAAATCCATTATGAGTATCCAAATCAGTAAACTCAGGTGAGATGAATTACAGATAAGCCATGCCTACCAGACCCCTCTGCTTCTTCAGAAACCACAGAAGGCTCTCCCACAACTTCATACTGGAGCAGCTCAACCCAACACACTACACACAAAAAAATCTTTTAATGTGTGTATCCTTAAGGAGGAGGAGTTTTTAAACAATACTCAAGAAATGAGGCATTGCTGACTGAAGGAAGTAAATGTAACTTCTTTCTTCAGTGCTTGCTCTCCTGTCTAACTTTAAGAGGCTGAACTAGTTAAAAGAAATCAATTTGGGAATATATATAAAACCAAAGAGAAGGACAACTCAGGGGCAATAAAAGGAGAAGCCTGGAAATTTAGGAAAATAGATATGTGGTCTGTAGCTTCTGTATGAAAGAACAGGAAGGCAAAGATTAGAACACCTTTAGTGGAGTCCCACTCAACAAGGGTCATAAATCCATGAACGCCACAAGAGAAGCAGGAGTTCAAGTAACTAGAGTGTCATGATGTCAAGAGAATCCTCTGGTACTTGAACATTGTCTTCAAGTATAGCTTCAGACTCACTTTCAAAAGCAGGTGTAGCATGTTCTGAAGTAAAGTTTTAGAAAACGTATTAACTCTACATAGAGTCATAAAATATAGTCCATATTTGCATAGATTAGTGGGAGTAACTGAATCACCTTGCACAACACTTGCATTGGTAAAGGAGCTTTGAAAAGGTGTTTCATTCTGGTGTTTAATTCCTTTCAGCTCAGCTCACCTGGGGCTTCTTCTGTTCTAGAGAACATATTAAAATCTATGTATCTAGAAAAAGCCTTTAACTTTTTCCAGACTGCGTGTTGAGCAATCAGAAATAAAGTAAAACAGTAAAAATTCTTTCACTTCCTGTTGAGACATGTTCCCTTATGTCTCAAACCAGCCCTGCTTCCCTTCGTTTCAGTGGGACTGCCCATGGGAACTGGGGCAATGTTTGCACTTGTGTAGGGCTGAAGCTTGGTGAAAAAGCCAAACTGCTGCATTGATCAGTATTTGTTTCTGTGACCGATGTCAGGTCAGTTTAACCTTCAGAGCAGAGTAGATGAGGAATTCAGTTCATAAGTGCCAGAATGGGTTAAAGCATGCTGAGTGCTACACACAAAAACCACTATGAAAATGCCCAATTTTCTTATTTATATATCCCTTAATATAATGAAAAGTGACTCCCATGTGAATTCAGCATCTTCATGAAACTCAGGCAGACAGGAGAAAAAAGATTCAGTGCCACAAGAATCACAATTTGGCATAAAGATGCCTGGTACCGGTGGAAATATTTACTGGCTAGTCCTTAACTCCATATACCCATAAAACCTGTGAAAAGTGGTTTGTTAGAATACAGAACTATGTGTGCTGCCATAAACTGCAGAAGTTGCTGAAATGGGAATCCTGATAAGCAAAACATATCAAGAAGCAATAAATTAAACTTTAGTCCAACTTTCTTGTGGAATATTGACTTTCTTGGTACCAGGGACTTGTTAAAATGGGAAAATGACGTTCAGAAAGCTTTGATGGAGAGCAGTGACAAGAAGGAATGGTGCGGGAGTTGACTACTTGAATTCTTCCCAAAGCGTCAGGTGGCACAGATAAGTAACATGAAGTTATTACAAGTAGTCAAAGTTTGGTTGTCTTGTGCTATGGGATTCGCTGTCAGTACTGGCTTGACTGTTTTCATCTTCTTCAAGCAAATGCAAAGTAGCTCCTAAAATAATGTTATTAAAAATGATAGTTAAGCGCTGGGATGGGGTTGTCTTTATAGATTCTCTTCTTCCTGAACTAGAACCTAGATGTTTAAAAATTGAGAGTTTAAGTACTGATGTGGTTTCTTACAAGTATATTCCTTGTTAAGCTAACATTCTTCTAAGCAATGCAAGAAAGCATCTCAGAGCAGCATTGTTCTTTGTAAGCAATATCCCGAAGTGTTTTAGTTCAGTGCTCCCTACTGTGAATGGAATGATTATATTCTCTGCCTTTTATGATTTATTATGTTAATATTGCTTAGGATTGTTTGGGTTTAATTTATGATGTGGTTCAGGCAGAAAGGATATATTTTGTTTTTGTTCCAGGCGTCAGTCCATTAATGTGTATCTAGTGTACAAATTAACACGGTTAGATGCATTTGTTTGCCTGCTGAAATCTGAATGATTTTGCATGTTGCCTTTTGCTGAAAGCTTCTATTCCAGCAAGCTGTCATCGCTTTCCGTAACCTAGTTCCCTGAGAAAATGGCCTGGGCTACTACTTGTTTTCTTGGTTACTGTTAAAGAACATGAGGAAGGCTTCCAATTAGAAATACAGCTTTTTGAAGGGAAACTAATGTGTTAGTACCCGAAAGAAAGAAGGCATGCCAAAAAGAGTTATTGCAACAAAAAGTTTATTTCTTGCCAAGAGGTAAAAGGGAAAAAACAATGTTGTTGATTAACATTAATCACTTTCCTGTACATAAATAGTACTGATCTGTTTTCCTGCCCTTCTTCTGGCCTGTCATCTATTCTTTGTCTGATCATTGGAAGTGCCAAAATACCAGCAGTGATTTGTGAACTGTGAAATGGCTTTAGAAGTCAGAGGTTGAAGGGAAATACCCACTTAAGCCCATTTGCATAATGAGTATCCATGTCGGTGCAGTCCTGAACTGATTGCTTCCATTTTATGTGTAAATTCCATGTCCTAATAATAAAGGTAATAAGAGTAATGCAAGTTTTTTCTTAAGCATTTGTTCAGCAACCTTCTTAAGCATGTTATAGATACTTGCTCTGGAGCTAACATGAGGACCGTTCTCTAGACAGCCAAAGAAGTTTTTGATGGAAGTGTTATCTAATGTGTTCTTTTTCAGACAGTGTGCTGTGCTCAAATGGGCAAAAGTACACAGTACGCAGGACCACAGTAGCATAATGGCAGGCTACCTTTCCCCTTGCAGTGTGAAATTTTAGCAGTAATTCCTAAGCAGTCTGTAAATCACAACTTACCTTTCCAATGTCCAAATACTTTTTCCACCAAGTAGACTCTCTCTCCACTGTGGAGAGATTATATTGCCAGTATAATCTCATGTGGACCTTACCTCTGAGGTATGCAGTTTGCTTTTTCTCTAGTAAAGCACCCAGGCAGACCATTAGTTTCTGGTAGTTAGGTCCCCCCAGTCAGTAATGCTGATCAGACACTGGGAAGCAGTTACTCTTTTGGCTTTTTTCCTTCTAGTAGTAGTTTCTGATCCTGTGTACTGCACAATGAAAAGTGCATTTCATACAATAATTTTGTCTTATTTGGTCTGGTGCTGGTATTTCCTAATGAAAAAGAGTGTGGATAAAATCAGTGTTAGTAAGTCAATACAGTGGCTTCATCATACCTACTTATAGAGTGGGAATTGTTTCTTGTAACTCTCCTAGACCTTTGTGTGGTTAGGGAGGCGCATGTAGACAGCATGTGAATTTGACCACTGTGCCTAGTCACATATAGTATGGTAGTTTAGATACAGTGTAAGAGCATTTGTCTTGCTCACAGAAGTTTGTGTAAGCAAATCTGGTTTGAATTTTCTTGTAACTACACTGTTTTACAGCTTGGGATGGTTCTGGAAACCACTTCTTTAGTACAAAATATGTTTTGGGGCGCAAATGTACCTGAATGAATCAGTGGCAACCTACAAGAAAAATCAGTCCACAGATGGGAAGTTCCAACTTGTGTAATTGATGCTAGGCACTGTAGATGTTCTCCATAGCCAATGTCATTCTATTGGTACAAAGAAGGGTCTTGATCATGGGAATGCTGAAACAAAATCACCTGTACTCATATGGGACATTTCAGCACCACTTAAATCAAATTGGATAGGTTAAGGAATCACAATTCACACAATACACCTAAAATGGAGACTTCAGAAATGTGCTAGAGGTGCAGTGTGGTTCTGGGTGGAGGACTTCTTGTGCTTTACGCCTATTTTGATCATTAGCAAGGCCTAACTATGGCTTAACAGCTTAACAGGAGGAACTGCTTTCAGTGAGCTGTATTCTTTACAAGAACTATGGTAGTGAAGAAAGCTACAGTGCTTACTCTTCTGTCATAACTTCTAAAATGTATTAAGTTCTTGGAATGGTAGTCACAGGGAAATTCTATGTGGTAGTGATAGGATTTAGAAGAACAATTTAGAAAGGTGGGGTTTGTTAACAGGGACCAACATGTCAGATTTGAAATCCCTTAGTTGGATGAGTGCAGGAAATAGAAGATTCAGTTGTCCAGTTACTTACATCTTGCCACAATGTGCAGGTCTTTATTCTACCACACACTTGAAATGAGTGCTGATACTGCTAAGTATTTTCATGGGTTTTATCACCATGGTATCAGGCTGCTTGTACACTTGCTTGAATAGAAATTACACATATATATAAATTTAATAAATACATAATAATAGAATAATTTTGGTTAGGATTTTTCTTTTCAAGTTCAGTCAGATTTCACTGATTTCTTTCATATACTGGAGAGAATAATTGCTGCCTGTGTGCCTATTGCTCTGCATGTGACTTCACATGCGACTCCATATGCAGGCAGTACACAGCAGAGAGATGGTGTCAACACTGCATGCAAGATAAAATATACTAACCAAATTAATATGTCATTGAAGAATGAGCTTTTGCAAAGATTAAGCTAGCTGCGTATTGACGTTAAGTGTTTAAGAGTTCTTAATGTAGTGCCATTAATATACCTAGTTTAAGGGTGGAAAGGGGGGAGAAGAGTCTGTAATAACCCACAGGCAGTACTGTAACATCACTTACGCATTCAATTATATACTGTTAAGTGGCAAGCTCTTTGCGTTTCTGATTCTACAAAGTGCCTCTAGCATTCCTAAAACAACTTGGAAGATTTCTCCCTGTCCAATAATCCATCAATTTAATTAGTAGACAAGATGGCTGAGGAGATGAGGAAATAGCTTCCCAAATAACTGATGTTCCAGTTTTTGCAGCAATTAAATCCTCATAGTCATCCTCCTCTCTGCTATTTACCATAAATCAAAATCTGACATTTGTTTCTCTATCTAAAGAAGTAGGAAAAAGCAAACAAAACCAATAAGCTGTTCTACTACAAAACTCATCCAGGACATAAGTGAAATAACAAAGTAAAATATTACTATTTAGAACTTGATGGTCTGGATTGTATATGACCAGTTCATTGCCTGAAGAGCTTCAGAAAGTCTGGTCTTGGGTTTCAGTAATCTGAGCAATTTTAATGTCTTATAATTGCATCAACCCCTTTTTTATTCCCTTTTCATTGAAACAGTCTTGCATATGCACAACTGATTACAACTTAGTTATCTGGCTTTCAGCATGACTCTTGCCTACCAACTTTGCCTTTGGTAAAATTACGTGATGTCTTTCATGCCAGAGGAGAGTTCAATGACAACATCTGAAGTATGTAAATAAAGCAAGATAGCCAAGTATAATTGAAGGGCATCCATGAGTCTCCAGGTGTTTGGGCTGCCTTCTAGCAAAAGCTCTTGTCAATAAACACTGGCTATATAAGGCACCTCACTCACATGTTAAGACTTTTCACTTTATGTGCTTGACTATATATAGTTTGTGTCTCAGAATGGATAGTGAGTACATTGCAAATCTCTTGGGAGATGTATAGCATCCTTGTCAAAAGTGGAAATTAGCTTTTGATCGTGTGTGTCAAGATAACATTTGTTAAACATGCAAATAACTTGTAGGATAGAATGTCTGTAATGCTACTTTTGGAGCTGAATGTGAATGATAGTATTGAAAAGATGATATTAGCATTATGATGAGGCAGATTTACTTCCTAGCTTTTATTTGTGAACACTCGTATCTTAATGCAGAATATCTAATGGCTTCTACTGGCTCAAGTATGGTAATATTTGTGGGCACAAATGTTGCAATTTTTCACTTAGATAGACTGGAAGAACTCCAGATAAACATGTTCCTCTGACTTTGTTCACTGTTTGTGCTTCTCCCACATGTGCTTCATAGTCTTTCCGGCTTTACCCATTTTCATGTGTTAAACAGCAAAATCTTGGCTAATAGAAAATCACTTTTCTAGGTTAAAAGTGATAGCTTAAGGACTGAATGCAAAAAATCATCTTTAAAGTGTCCCAGCCTCAGTTACAATAGAACTGTGTTTCAGGACACTCTCCACCATGCCAGAGAAACCTTTTCTGGAGGTGTCCTACTACTAATGCAGGAGCTGGTTTTAATCATGGGGTTTATGTTTCTGGAGTAAAAAAAATGGAATATCTCTTGATGTCAATAACATTTTCAAGTACTCCCTGAAATTGTTTCATAAAGCAAATATCCCTTGGCCACAGTTTTTTATCTTCAGTCTTTGCTCGGTTTCTTATGAGTGTACAGGGTTGTTTTTTTCATAGAGGATTCTGTTTCAGTTGCCTGGAATAGATGAACTGATCTGATACCTGAGCCACTATAATATCTTGCTGCATCAGCCTGAGATTGCCGCAGAATCCCACTTAGTGCTCTGTCCTTCCATTGCCCTCTGCTCATTGCTTCCTCATCTCCCTTCCAGTCCACCAAAATGGTTTGCTAGTTGGAAGGTGAAGTTCACTTGGCATTTCCTTGGCTGGGATGATAACCTTATGGAAGTGTCAAGAAAAGTTTTGGGCACAGAAGTAAGAGAAGGGAATGGCACACAATAGTATTGCTTGCAACCCCATAGACAGAAAACAAAACTGGTGAGTTCTTAAGGGCACTATCCAGGCTTCCCTCCCCAGTCTGTCAGGAGCAAGTGCAAATGGTATTGTACGTGTCAAGGAATGGCCAGGTAAACAAGGAGATCACTCATCAGTGTCAGTAACAAGATTCTGAATTTGAAGGCGAAGCAACAAGATGAATAAGGATGACTTGATAATGGAAGTGTGTAAGCAGCACTTCAGATGATCAGAAAAGCATGTGGGATGAGAATGAGCTACTATCAGTACATCTCCTTCATAGTGATCAGAGGATGGGAGACTTGGAATTTCATAATGAGAAGCTTGAGGAACTGTTCCAGGCTATAAGCTACAGAGTCAAATCCCCCAGAAATATGAACACCATGAAATAATCTTGATGGCACCTGCATGCTAAAAAAACATTTAGAAGAGTTCCTGGAAGAAGACACAGTGCATGGACCACAGGCAGCCACATCATCAGCAGGATGGATTTTCAAGCTAGAGCTTTTTAATTCCAAGAGCAAATTCACCAACTTTTGCAGGCCCTACAATTATTATTAACCTTACCTGCCCCAAAAATGTATGGAAGCTATAAATTCTTTTTTGCACCAGAACTTTCTTAAAGTGAAATCAATTTAAAGATGTACAGTTCAGTGCAACATATTCAGCTAAATGGAGGAGTTATGGCTCACTGGTAACATGATTGAGATGTTTACATCTCTTGCTGTGGCCGTGTCTTACTACCGTTTAATTGCAAATGGTATAGCATTATGTACTGTTAACATCTTTAGCACTGTGTCAGTGCCATATCCTAGATATGAGTGCCAGGATTTGTGTTTTTACTCTTCGAGCTACATGTGTAATTCTGAAGATAACCTTCTATTATAGCTGAGTCTTGTGGCAAAGTGTTTCTGCAAGTAGACTGACAACCAAATATCACTGAAAGGTGAGTGACAGGAGGAGCTGATGCTGCCAGGAAATGCACAAGGGAGAGTGTTGGCAAAAACTAACACTAATCATTGCATTTGATTCTGAGGTCAAGTGAATTTGTTTAACTTCTGAGGGATTGTGTTATGCAGCCTTGAATGTTGAGTCTTATGTTGAACAGTGCAGACATGAGATCTTTTGCATACCAATTCAAGGTATAAAAAAAAGTTGGAATCAAGAGCAAGACTGATGTTGCATTAATAAACCCGCTCTTGGCAGATTACCCAGCTCATACTATTCTGCTGACAATGAGACTTGCTCACAAGGATGCTTATGACTAAAAAGTTAATTTGTTCTAAGAATTGCCTACTTTTGCAGGCAATTACAAAGCCAAATTAGACTAAGGATCATCTTTTCTTATTAACCTTACAAACTGCAAATTGGCATTTAAAGTTAAAGGCTTTTGGATATGGATGAACATCTTGGCTTCTTGTATCCAAGTTCTGGAATTCTCTTGCCGTAGTTAAATTGATGACTCATGATATAGTCTTCAAAGTCATCACTGGTATTTGCCACAATTTGAAATCCGTAAGGTTCAGGATTGCTTTACTCTGAGACTATATGACGGCTTTGCCTTATTCTCATGTAAGGTAATGGCACTGAGACTGTCTCTAGAAGAAAAATGTTATGTTTTCTCATAGTGAGCCAGTAAACTCTTTTTGTTCTACCTCTTCTGGAATGAATCATGGTGCTTAGGTCCCTCCAGTACGTGCGTCTGTTGGCCCTGGTGCTCAGAGGGAAGAGTGAAAAGGGTTCCATTGAAGACAATGATGGCAAGAGACTGAGTGGGTCTACAGTCAGAAAACAAGAGAAAATGACAGCTGTTTCAATGGCAGATTTACCAGGGGGTGATAAAGGACCTTGGATAAATCTCTGTTAATCTGTGTCCCTATTCCCATCTATGAAATTATAATAACAGCATATTAGTTAAGCAGGTTAAAACAGATTAAGAAATGCATAAAGTTCTATCTCAGTAATTTCTATCTGATTCTCCCACCACTTGGAAATGGGCAAAATGTAGCCCAGGGAGTAGCCGTTCTTTACAGCTCTATGAAGTTGCAACTTGCGTTGATCTTCTTGATATATTTTAAATATTGGCATTTGAAAAAAACAGCTGAAGGAGAGAGAATATAAACTGCCTTTGGCCTCATTCACATTCCTGTTCTGTGACTTGAATGTCCTGGGTGATTCTCTGTATTAAATCAGAAATAGATGGATTGCATCTATCACTTGTGGACTAATAATGTCTCTGTGTAGTTGCAGGAGGCTCCCTACAGTGATAATGAAGACCTTGAGATACTGGTAGTGGTATCTTAAAAGGTAATGAAGAAGTAAGATTTCATGTAGGGTGTTGGAAGGGAGAGAGAAATTGTCATGAATCTTTCCAAGATGTTAGAAACTCACACATGTGTGGTGTGTTTTTAGTAGGACTGAGCCCAAGTGTTTAACAAAAAAGGTGAAATGCATCTAAATGGCAGGGAATTGTAATTAACTGTGTGGATAATGCAATGCAAGGGCAAGATGAGTGCACTCAAAATTTGGGCCATACTGTCTTACCACTCCCTCTTAATGTACTTGTAGAATGCCTACTGTGTGTTCTGATGCCTAAAAGGGAAAGGCCATTAAGCAACTTCAAGTTCATGTGCATTATTAGTTTGTCTTGTTTCTGCTTAGGTTCCCAATGGAAAGTACTTCACATCTGTGGTAACAGCTATAAGAGAGTATCTGGTAACAACCATGTAATCCGTTAGAGACATACCCCTATGTTTGGAGATCTATTTCAGATACCTGATGCATGTTTGTCTACTCTCACAGGTCCCTATGTTTTCCCAGCTAGGTTAGTTGCTGCTTTGAAGATCAGATCGTGTTTTGTAATTCCTAGCTTCTGGTTCTTCACTGATTCTTGAGTTAGGTTGTCTTTCAGCAGTCAGTGCTTGTAGTGCTGTCAGTTTGGCTTCTCTTCCTAGGTCTTTTGTTTTCTGTTTTTTAAAGTGGAAATGGAGTGGTGTGTATTTCTTTATTGGAAGTAACTCATTAAACTCTTTTGAAAAAGATAGTGTGTAAAGTTACAAAATGATGCGGTGCCAAGTGGAAAGGGAAATTACTTGCCTTATTCTATAATTATTTCATAAATTGCATAGAAATATTGCTGTTAGTGGTGGCTCTGGACAGCAGCTATTCCAGCTATGATGGAGTCCCCCAAAGGAAATGCAAGCTGCATCCATTCCACAGGTGACAAAGTTGTGCTGTCACTGCAGGCAGCAAAGCTAACTTGATGAGAGGGTTCCCTTTTGACAAAGGTTGATACCTGGAGTTTTGTTAAGCACTGCAGTATCAGCTAGAGGTATGTGTATTTTCCATATGGAGCCATCATTGTTAGACTGGCAAAACTTTGTAGTATTGACTTAGTACAGTGCAGTAATGTTATTGGCATGGGTCATTAGTTGCCACTGTAATATTGCTGTTTTCCCAAAGTAGAACATTTGGTGAATTAGTGGACCTGGGAGCCCTCTGGCTACTTGTAACCTTTTCATCTGCGTAGATATTTGAGGTATAGGTACTATAAAACACCACAGCTTGCCTCTGCTTGTAAAAGAAAGCTTCCGACAGCAAGTAAACAAACAACATCTAAACTTAAATGTAACCCAATTCTCCACTATAGGTTTGCTTCAGAAAGCACAATAAGTCACTTCCAGGGGAATAATACACAGAGAACCAGTTTTATTTAGTTAAATTAATTCCATTTTAATATTTCCATTAGCCATTTTAAACCTGGCACTGCAAAGTAATAATACCTTCCAAATATTGACAGATAGAAAAGTAAATGCCACCCAGCCATGACAAGCTGTTTTTCAGCCAAGCTCCTAGAGAAAGAAAGGCTGCTATCGTAATTTATTTATATATTAATAAGGCACATGATTTCTATCACTAGTTATTTTCCCTTCTAGCAATTAGGGCAAAGCTGATAAAGTCTTCTCTAGGTCAACATTTTTGTTTGTTAAGTTTAGAAAACTCATAGCTAAAAGTCTTTCTGGCCTGCACACTGAAAAGGATAAAGCTTCTGTTGTAGGGCATGACATAACTGGACATGAATGTAAGAAATGGGGAAGGTCAGCAGGGATGTACAGGCACCAGACCTGGCATTGGCAAGTTGGTTGCTTACTGGGGGTGCATGGTTAATGGTGTGGTGTGAACTGTGCTGTCCTTCTGCCTATGGTCAGTGGTGCTGCTGGAGCATCAGGGGTGGATATCTGAATGAATTGCAGAGAGAAACAGTCTGGTCTTTCCTTTTAATTAGCCAATGTGCAGGAGGAGGGCCAGAAGGCTGGATGAAACCTGAGAGGCTGAATGCACTCAACTAGTGATCTTACATGCTCTGCTCAGTAACTTTTAGCCACAGAGGAAAATTGACTTCTGCATATGCTGGTGTCAAGGGCAGATTCTTGCTTACCTTGTGCTGAAAGATAAAATCCTTCAGTTTTCAAGAGGTCCTTGCAGTTACTAATTATCTATCCCACTCCCCCCCCAGCTGCTTGATACTGCAGTAGACTTGAAATACTTAAGTAATCAATATTAATGGGGGTTATGCTCACAAAGGAAACGTTTTCTGAATTGTCAGTATTTGAAAGGTAGAACACATCTTTATAAAGACACTTGATATTTTTTCCTGATTTGTCCCTTTCTGGATTCAACACTAAAACTTCAGCTGATGACAACATAGCTCCATAGATTCTGGATCAGCTGAAAAATGCTCTCTTTAGTTACAGCCCTTGCCTGAGAATCATCATAATTAGCATTTACTGTAAAGTATAAATGCTTTCTACTGTGTAATTGCATAAGGAGGCAACTAATTCTTGGAGGGACAGCATGCTTTGGAAATGGGTCTCTGGCCTTTGGGCGGTGACATTCACTCCTTCAGGAACCCTAAGAAAGTGGCTAATAGTCTCAATTTTGAGTAGCATGTACAACATTTTGCCACATTTGCAGCGTGCCATGCTTCCTAGGAAGACGTGTCATTCTGCTTGATATGAATACCCAGGCACGAATGTAAAAGTATCTGTGTATTAGTAAAGTGTTTTGTTTTAAACTTTAGGTGAAGAAAATAAACCATATACAGGAGTGTCTGGCAAGATACAACTTTGTTCCTTGACAGCAAAACCTGTGACTCAAGTAAGGTGCAGAGTCTAAACATAAATGGAAATACTGAGTTAAACCTTGTAATATATTACAATTTATTTATATTGCAATATATGTAGTATATTATGAAGTGGAACTTCATAAAACTACTGTTTTATAATTTACTCTTCAGCCACAGTAGCTCAAGTCTTTCAGAATTGTAAAATATGGTATGGCTTAGGCTCAATAAAACCAGGAGAATGAAGTGTTAATTTGGTAACTTTGTGGTTCATCTGAGTACTAAAACACAATAGGGCCTTATTCCACTGTAACAGGCTACCTCAGGGATGTTATGAAGGTCTCATGCCTTCAACTACCCAAGAAGCACAGTAATGTGCAATAAAGAGTGCTCAAAGAGCTTTGCTGCAACTGTAACATAGGTTTCATTCTAAGAGACGAGCTGCTTTGTTTTAATCTTGCTTTGAAAATTATTTTCAGTAGACACAAATCTTGTTTAATATAGCCATATATGGGGACAGAGTACATAACAGGGAAATAGAAACTACACTTCTTTTTTTTGTTTACTATCCTTTCTAAAGATTCTGGCTTTATCCAAATGAAAAGAAAAATGAAAAGAGGGGTTCAGAAATAAGACCTTTCTTAACTGAGTTATCAGTAATAGAAAGAAAGTAGTAAGAAGGTAACAATTAGTTGTCATAACTAAGATGACCTTGAAGACTTGATATCACTTTTACAGAAAAGGCCTATGTGCCAGGAGTTTTGTCAAATACGGAGGTTTTTGTATTAGTTTGGGGTATGAATTTGTGTAGCGCAAATTATTCTGCACTTCTCAATACTTTTAAAGGTGTGATGAATTCATTATAATTCATCATGGTAAATAATGAATTAAAAATGCTGGTCAAAGTGAGACTGGTATAGTGGACAGGGAAATGTCTAAAGGGGGATTTTAACTGGGAGCTTCCAGAAAGAAAGGATAAACTCTTTGTCTGTACTGCAAACTCTGGAACAAATAGCCAGCAACCACAAGGTAAGAAACAGTTGTATTTAAACCATGAGATGTACATAACTAGTCAATATTTCATTAAATAAAATCTAAGTCACCCATTGTTTTACCAGCTACATCAGTGAATCACAGAATAGTTGGAAGGGACTTTCAAAGCTCATCTAGCCCAACCCACTGCAATGAGCAGGGACACCTTCAACTAGATTAGATTGTCCAGAGCCACATCTAGCCTGGCCCTGAATGTCTCCAGGGATGGTTCATCCACCGCCTCTCTGGGCAACCTGTGGCAAGATCTTACTACCCTTGGTGTAAAAAGTTTCTTTCTCGCATCGAGCTTGACTCTCCCCTCTTATAGTTTAAAACCATCACCGCTCACCCTATTACAGCAGGCACTGCTGAGAAGTCTCATCTCATCTTATAAAGGTCCCTTTTAAGAATTGAAAGGTTGCAGTAAAGTTTCTATGGGTCTTCTCCAGGCTAACAGCCCCACCTCTCTCAGCTTTTCCTCGTAGGAGAGTTGTTCCATCCCTCTGATAATTTTTACGGCCCTCCTCTGGAACCTCTCCAACAGGTCCCTATCCTTCCCGTACTGAGGATTCCAGAGCTGGCTACAGGAATCAAGGTGGGATCTCACCAGAGCAGAGTAGTGAAAATATGACTTATTCCACTTTATGACAGGCAGGTTTGACTACCCTGAAATGCTCTACCAGTGAACTCCCCAAGAATGTGTTGCTTCAGCAAAGTACAAGATACGTATTTGAAGCATACGTTAACCTCTCCTTTTTTCCTCATTTTCAAAAGAGAAAACCAACTGCAAATGTGCACAAACAGAACTCTCTGTGGCAGCTTTAAACTACTGGACTAGTTCAACACTTCATTGCTGCAAAAGGGCCAAAAGCCCCTTTCTTGGCTGTGAAGGTCAAGATGATCTGGTCTGAATAGCGTATTTGAACTAGAAAGAATTGTCATTGCATATCTAATACATCAGGGAAGGCAATGATAATGCAAATAGTGTGAATAGCTTCCAGTATTTCCAGTTCTCCAGTGTTTCCAGTATTCTGTGCCCACACCGAATGTCTTTTTTTCTTGCTGCTGAGACCCTGGCAAGCCAAAAGCAACTCGCATGCTAATGTGTAAAAATGACTGGCACGAAACGGTGTTTTCAGAGTAATGAAGTGATTTGCTTGTCGTGTATCCATCTCTTCAGCTAGAGATTTACTTTCACACTGAAATACCCCGAGGGATGTCGCTGTCGCCAGAAATTCTGCTTGCAAATAATTTTGGCACCGAGTGCTCAGGCTTTAAACTCCCAAGTGGCAACAAAACCTATGGTTTTGTCATCAGAGCTTCTACCAGTTACTCAAGTACAAAACCCACCTGTTTTGTGATATATAGCATGGTATCCATTGTCATCACCTAATGCCTCTAAATTCCCTATATCTGTGAGGTTGTGTCAAAATGAATCTAATAGGATTACTTAAAGGAAGCAGGGAATCACCAGTCTGATTTTACAAGGGAATCGGCTGGTTCCTTAAGTTGGTGGACAAAGAAATGACGCCTCAATGAACTGGAAATTATTTCCATCTCATCTGTAAAATGAGCCCTGTAAAATGTTTCTGCTCTCACCTCCCTGTCCTCAGGGAATACTTTGAATCAGGTATGCTTTCCAGTTACGTCATTTATAGGGCCCTAGCATAGTGATGGTAGTCATAATATACTGTCTCTAGCAAGCAGTGCGTGACTGCTGAAGTTTATGGCTAGTCCAGGTAGGTGTGAGTTGAAGTAATGTTCTAGGCAAAAAGTGGTGTTGAGCAGAAAATACCTGCACTTTATTAGTGTTGGAAACATGCTATTGATTTTTCTTAATGGCTGACATGCATTATTTTCAGATATAAATAGGAAATAATTTTGAGTGGTAGTTTTGAATCTGTACATATAAACATTAGTCTACTGAGCCTTTCAAAATGGGGAGAAAATTACGCTTAAATTGTACATCAAAGGCATGAGAAATAAAAGGAATTAATTACATGTTGGCCAACCAATTTCCTCATACTGACATCTACTTTTCATTTTCCTATAAGAAGCAAAGGCACAAAGCGCTCCTATTTTCCTTCTTTGAGGCAGTTCTCATCTTTGCCAACAAGCAAGGTCAGTTTTCTCAGGCTGCAACCTCTTTCACATCTGAATTATGTTGGCAGATCGCCCTGGGCAGAGCTATTTGTAACAGAGCTCCTCAAATCATAAGTCCTTTGTCCAAAGTCTATTCAAGTCATCATGAAAGTTTTCACTGAAGCCTATGGATTTGGTGTTGGGGTCTCCATGGGGAGTTTTTCTCTAAAAGCATGGGTTTATAGACACTTAAACAGGATGGAGATAATGGCGCTAACAGAACACTTGAATTTTTAAATCAGCTAAAATAGACATTTAACCTAAAAAGAGGAGCAAAGCTATCAGCTCTCAAATAGCTTTGTTAACATTAGAAGTTTGGTCTAAAGCTCGTTGATTTTCATGTGTCTTTCTGGTAAATAATGAGTTTCCAATTGGGAGTTAGAAGTATTTAAACATAACTAAAATGGAAGCAAAAGACAAAAGGAAGGCAGAAAGACTGACTGGTCTTCAGAAAGTCTTCTTCAGAAAGACTGGTATGTTTTGTTATTTATAATGGGAAGGGGGATGTTAAGAAAAATCAGCATAGCTAGTGAGAGCAGGAATTCAGCCATAACAAAACTATGAAATGATTCCTTTTTGTCATTTGCTGTTTCGAGTTCATGAAATATGTCCTGTAGATACCAAGTATAAGGAACAAAAAGGATGCTAGGGGAGGTACGATATTACTATATGCATTGCAAGCTTGCATCAGGTTGAGCAGGTAAAACTGGTTTCTAAATGTGTTGTGAAAGTCAAGGCAGACAACAGAGGTAGCATGGAATTTGCTAGTCTCTTTGTGGTCAATGGGAGTTACAGCAAGATAGCAGTACAATGGTCTGGAAAGTACTTGACACCATTTGATACTTTGGTCAATAAGATCTCCTTTTCCAAAACAGACTGAGGCGTAATTGCTGTGAGAAGAATCATTAGTCTTACACAGCCTTTCAGAATAACTAGATAAAGTACTTCATTAGAAAAGCAAGTGGTACTTCTTTGCAGTTTCCTTTCTTTTCCAGGAATCCAATAATCTTGATTTGGATAGAAACATGGGAAACAATCCGTTGCTTGGAAGTAACCTATAGCTGCATACTTGGCTTTACTGCAACCTAGGCTGTAAAAGATTATGTCAGTGAACAAGTTTCTGCTGTATCTCTGTGTCATTAACCTTTTAATACCTTATAACAAGACTGTTTTGAAGGAGATCTAAGTTAGTGCATCTTGTATTCTCTCTAGAATTTCACTGTGAAATATCTGCTGTGAAATCTTGTGGGTGTCACAGTTATTTCTTGTATCTGGTATAGATGGTGCTGATTCATGCTTAACTCTTTCTGTCTCTCTTTTGCTGTTCTGTTTCTGCTCTTCTTGTCCATTCTTGCATGTACATGGCCTAGTACTCATTCGAATTCCTTAAAAAATCAAAGTCTAAAATTATGAAAACCAGCAGTATTGTTCAGTGCACAAGCTGTTGAATGGAGCATCGATATATGTAGCCTTAAGCTGGGATAAGGTATTGAATTATAATGAAATAGTCTACTTTTTCTTTTCAAGAAGTGCTGTTTTGTAATGAATTGCAGGTCCAGGTAAACTTTTAATATCCTGAAGTATGTGGAAAGTGTTACTTTCCCAACAGTTCTACTCTGCTGTTGTGTTAGATTCCCAAGATAGCGCCTGCTCTGGACTTTACAGTTTGAGATCCAAACCATTTAACAGGATAACCTGAAAATTCATTAACATGAAATTCTGTGTATAGGTAGAGATATGTCTATACCACATTAACAGGAATTTGCAGTGTGTCTATCATGTTTATGAGTCAAATAAGTCATCACTGCAACTTTGATGTGTTAGTATTTGGATGAAATAACTGGATGAAGTATTGAAAGTGTCATTTCCTTATAAAAGGAGAACAAGTCAGTGTTACACAGATAGTCAGTGGAGACGAATCCAACTTCCAGTACTGACATATACTGAGTTACTCTGCAGCTGGCATATATTCCATCCTAGCATATTCTGGAAAAGCATTTGCTGTTGTGCACTTCTAGTGTCATCACCCTTCACATGAGCTTCAGAGAAATATCTTGATGCCTAAACATGTAAAACTATCTCACCATGCCAGTGGAGATACTTCAAGGTTTCTATAGCAGGGTGAACTCCACATTAGCCTTTTTTCATCATACCATGAGACACAGGCCTTTTTAAAACTGCATGCAGCATGAGAACAGTGTTCCATTCGTTTCTCAGTCTCTAACAGGGCCAGCTTTTAGGGTGCTGTACTTAGTGTATGAATCGGTAAAAATAAGTATTTTGTAATGAACTTGGATTGAATAATAGGTTTTCCTCATCTTATCACTTTTCTAATGATATTCTAGTTGGGAATTTATCAGTGAATTGGTCATAATATTTAAGTTGAGCTAGGAATAAATCAGGCTGTTGTTTATTCAAATTGTGAAAGTAATCTTTCCAGCATGCAGTGTGACATCTCATGATAGTGTTCCAAGTGACCAGATAGCTGAGGAAAAAGAGTTCAAAAAAACAACCTGGACAGACAAGACACTCAGTTAATGCATGGCAGTCAATTACTGTCCTGACAAAACATAAATGTTAATAGTTTGAGGTATTTAAATTTGCTTCTAATTAGCATCACAAATTGCTGATATGACAGAGTTTTCCAACAGCTGTCCTCAACTGCAGTCCTTGTTGCATTTCAGGGAAAGCTCATGCAGAAATCCTAAGATTGATTTAAAAGTTCATGATTCCAAATGGGGAATTTGTTTGCCTGACTCTAATATTATTCTGCCTGTGAGCAGCTTCAAGCTGTTCTCCAATACTGCAAATGCTGGAAATGTACCTAAAATAAAATGTAGTCCGATTATGACACAGGTCTTGACATCAAGAAGTATCTCCCAAGTATTTCAAGAATCAGGATGGAACTGGGAGGTAACAATACTAGTCTAATTCTTTTCCCCATTTCCATAATCATGGAAAGCTTAGGTGCAGTGAAAATAGTTGGAAGCATGTGGTGTAGACAAAGGAAAGGCTTTGTTGGCCCTTGCTGTTGTTGCCCGTGTTCCTGGGAGAGCGACGTTGTATGGGTAGCTCGGGTGTGATTTTGAATAACGTTTTTTCTGTGATCAGAAAAGATTAAAAAGATAAAGATGCAATTGGAATAGTTTTGAAGCAGTTATTTACTAAGCTGTGAAACAGATACAAGATGATTTTTTTGTCAGGTGTCAGGCTGATCCTCAATCTGTTGTTCAGAGTCAATAGGAAGAAGAGAGGACACTCTGGAGGCTATCCATGTTGAAGTGTGAATGCTGCACAAGATGGGAGACACTGGTAAGTGAAAATGTGAATTTAAACTGCATACAATATGTATTGTGTTTTCCTCTTAATAGTTGCATATTATCCTCTGAAATTCAAACTATTTTATCTAGGGAAAAGAACAACAGTTCTAAAAGCAAGCCTCAAAAGATCTTCTAATAACCAAAACATGAGTATAGATCAACCTCTGCAGAAACCCAAAAGGTACAGTGAAGTTTTATGACCTGGTCCTAAGAGCACTTATGTATAATTCAGTTCTTCTATGTAATCCCTTTGAATGTCGCTCTGAAATTGCTGAACTGAAATAGAGAGCTTTAGGCTACTAAATCCCTCTTTCAAAGAGGATTAGAATTTGCATATGGTTTAGGTTGGTAACTGGTTTTCAGGTAGGTTATCCTTCAGGTTTTGAAGGATGGCTGCAGAATGTGCTAGATAATTTTCAATTTTAAATATGTTGTGGCATTTATTACAAGTAACGCTCTCCTGCTAACTGTCTTGCAGTTGTGTTCAGCTTTCTTATCAGTGCTTTTCAGAATAAATCAACTATAAAGTTTTGGGAATAAACACAATAAGTGAAGTCCTCTGTAATAATTCCTTAGACAAAGGAATTTATAGAAACGAGGCAAAAAAAATGCATTTAACATCTTGACAATTTGTAGAAGTAATTAAAGCAAACAAAGCTCATCCACTAAAGAAGAAATGAGCTACATCACATAAAGTAAGAACACAAACTTGCTGTGGGGAACTGTGAGCAGCTCATGCAGAATGGTTTGCAGTTCTTGTCCTTGTACCTTTCTCAATAATGCTGTCCTGAGTAGGAAGCATGAATTGAATTATGTGTACACACACCTGTCAGTGATGTTCTCTACAAGATAAGGTTTGTGCTTTCTTCACACAGAGCAACTTCATGTTTCTGTCCACATTCTTGTTAGCTCTAAGCTTCCAACCATTACTGTGTCTCTTCTCAGTCTTACTCTCTCCAATTACCAGGATCCTACACCACCCAGTAACATTCAGGCCCTTTAGGGCTATGGAGAGTGCCCTAGTAGGGTTGCATGAAGAAACAAATCCTATTTTGTGTTACCAGGGGCAGAAACTGATAGTACACACCACCCAGCCTCAGTGCAGTGTTCTTTTTGATGAAAATCTCTCTCAAATAGACTGCAATAACTGCCAGAAAAAGCTTTATCTTCCCTTTCACAAGAATCTTTAAAGGTACCTTTTAAATAAAAGCTTATCTGCTAATTGGTTTGACCCTGATGCACCTGTTCATTCAAGCAGTTACCCACTTTGCCCAGTCTGATGGCTAAAAGGTTGTGGTAACTCTCTCCTGCAAGTGTGAATGAGGTTCTGGTTTTTATTCCTGGGCAACATGCTGTTACATTTATTGTGAAACCCTGGCAATGCCATTAATCAAGATATTTTTAATCCTCATAAATCAAATAGTGTCTTTATTTGATATTTGAGGGCAAGTCAAGGATATTAATGGACTGCTGAAGATAGTAATAGAAGAAGAAAAGCTGTGCTTGATAACCCGTTTAAAGACTTGCAGAAAGGACTGATAATTATTCTGGTATAATAATAGCTTGATTTCTACAGGTTTTGCATCTCTTAACTTTCTATTACTTTCACATCTATGACTTTTGAGACATTATTTTTAGGTTAACTTCTTGCAATATTTCAAAGTCTCGTACTTGATGACAAGTCTCTACAAGTCTAAATGGGGTTGCAGTTCCCAAGGGGAGACTTGTTAGAAAAGAATTTATGTGACACTATCTTAACTAGAATATTCACCTCATCTGCATCTTGCAGAAACCTCTGCAGTCTGTCATGCTTCACTTTTACCAGTTCATGAGAGTGATGCATGACAAAATTAACCCTTTGTTGGATCTTCTCAAAAGAAGAGACAATTTATGCTGGCCTGGAAACAAAAGAACATGAACTTTTTAATTTTCTGTTGTCCTGTAGAAGTCCAGCTCTGTAGAGAAAGTACATACCTATTTTATGCAAGGATAAATAGTGAAGTTCACCTTACCATGCCCAACTCAGGATTGGAGACTAACACAGCTGGAGATGTGTGTCATCAGAGAAGAAACAGCCTGCAGTATCAAAGTTGGACAAGTCTGGAGGAAATCAGTAGAGATTCAGGTGGTGGGACCGATAGTTTTATGTAGCTTTTCAGATTAATATTCATCTTGTTTGACCTTCAGTAAAGCTGAAAGTTCTCAAGGTCCCAGCTACTGTTCTTTAGTATTCAGAGCTTTCTAGCCACTCTGTAATGTATTTGGCTCTTTACTTAAAGTTGGTCCAAATTCTTTACCCTGTGTTCCATACATGGGCAATTTGTCAGTCTAGGAGACTGATAAATAAAGCAGACCCTTCCATGATAACTTTTTAAATGACTCCTGAAAAACCTTGCCCATTAGAAGTTAATCCTAGCAGTTAACCATGTTGGGAACCTGTTGTGTGAGGTGATACAGGAACTGAGTACAATAGCATTGCAGAGGCCCTGCAGAGTAGGATAGAAAGCTTATTTCTCTACCTCTTGTGTTAAATAGCCAATAAAAGTATTCTTTAACATAGCTGTAAATACAGCTGTCAGAGCAGTAAGAGCCAATGCAGAGATACCATGCTGTTTAGTGCACAGCATAAACTCACTATACCATGCAGGAAAGTACAATTAGTAATTTAACAGCAGCACCATTCCATATCCTAATGTCATTTATACCGTTCAGGGTATCTTTCCATTATATCAGCTGCTGCCGAAGCTGATGTAGGAAAAGCGTATCTCCCATAAGCATGATTCTTCAGGAACTTAGAGGCAACTGGTCATGCAAAAGCTGCCACCTAGTTTCTCCTGAGTTGTGTCTTCATTTTTGCACTTTGGGATGAGAGGGTTTGTTCCCCAAATTCTCCAAGCATGTACTCAAGCCCAAAGCTGGTAGAAGACTGGACAAGCGGCCCTTTCAGCCTTGTGGCTGGAAAAGTGTGAGCACAAGCACTGTGTCAAGAAGGGAATGAAAATTTCAGGTACAGCCTCCCATGGGCTCTAACAATGAATGTGATCCAGATGAAGATACAACCTGAAGCACATGATTTGCTCGGACAGATGTTATTGGCTGCTGAGCAACTAAAATAAAGGGGAAATCATCAGATTTCCTTATTAAAGCAGGGCAATTAACTGTTTTACCAAGTAAAAAAAATAACCGGACTAGAAATGCTTTCAGGAACCAAAATAGGGGGATGTGGGTCCTGTGTTAACATTAGGGGAGTGCACTGAATCTGTGTCTGCAGGCATGGCCAGGCTGAGGAGCTTGCTGCAGCACTGAGGGATCTCTTACCTGCAGGACCACAGTCACAGTGTTGAAGGAGCTACTTTGTGCCCAGCTCCCTGTACAGCTCTGGCTTGTTCAGGACTTTTTTGCTTGCTGCAGGAGCTAGTCCTGGTTATTCCTATAGTTCCTCTCTTGCCAGATAAAAGAATTTAGGAAAGAGAAGCGCCTTGGGGATCATTCCAGGGGTGAGTGCCTGTGTCTTTGCAAGCCACTGACCGCGGTGAGATTTCTTACAGATGTCTTTAAGATTATTTCCCCTATTGGCTTTAAATTCAAAACGCATTTAGACCTTCTTAGATCTATATGAAAATAAGCCGAAGTGCCCAAGGGCTTGCGCTGCCCCGACGGGGCTCTCTGCTGCCATCTCTTGGCGCGCCGCGGCTTCGTTGGGCATCGGGATAGAGATTCATCTGAATTTTAACAAGTCTAGAGGATTTTAGGAGAGAACTGCAATAGGGCTACTTAGAGACAATAACCAACAAAGCTGGTTTAACGTGGCTGAACATAAAAGGGAGCTTAAGCTCATTTTCGGTGTCCTCTCATGTTAACCTGTTCCAGTGCTTCTGACAGTATAATTTCCACCAATTCTTGTAGCTATAGCTATATATAACAGCACGAGGAGATGATGTACTGAGAGATAGGGTAGAAACTGCTGCATTTCTACAGCCTGGAGTCAGACCTGCCTGTTTGCGTCCAAGGCTAAGGGGCTTAGGTAAATGCTGGCAGCAAATCCTATGTGCAGCACACACAGGACAGGCATATTGAAAGCTGTGTCACTACCAGTATATTCCTTGGAGCATATAAGGAAACAGACAAATGACATTTCCAAGGATATTTCAAAAACACAGCAGGATTATACAAACATGTATTATAAATATTTTATTGTAGTTACCCAGATTACCCAATAATATTCAAAGTAACTCTGTAAATTGTTTACATACATTTGCATAATTACTTACTTGAACCAGCAGCAGAGGCTAGCAGTATTACTGTAGGTACTGAAGGAAGATGTTGCCTATTTTATTGAGAAAGAAGCCAAAATCCCTTCCCTCCCTCCTCCTCTCTGTGTAGAGTTCTTACTGATTTGAGTCCTCTGTATTGCTGACATTGACCAAATTTATTGCGTTCAGGGAATTTTCCAACTTTAGAAGAAAAACTTATTTACTGTCAAAGTACTCTGTGAAGTAGGGCTAGGCAGCTGAAGAGAAATGGGAAATGGCAAAACAAGAGCGAAAGGCTGCTGTGAGAAAGAGGTTAACAGCAGTGAAAAAGGAATGTCAAATGGCATGAGAAGTATGATGTAAAATGAATGTTGGGCATCCAGCAGCAGTGAAACAAGCAGCAAAGAATGGATAGAAGAACTATCCCATCTAGGTGGGAGAGAAGGTCAGATAGTCAAGCTGGCAAGATCAGTTTGCCCTTGACTCCTTCCCTCTTCTGACTTTCAGTCTGTTGGTTAAAAGAAGCTCCAGTTCTTGTTTCCTGGCTAAGGCTTACCTTGAAAATAGGAATTAGCTTGCTAAAATGGAATGGGCAGGGCTAGTACGAAGGACCTATGAGAGCAATATTTATCCTCTTAGCACGGCATATGGAATGTTTTATCAGTGTAGGCAACTTTTAATCAGCTTGGATAGGCATTTGGGAGTTCTGTCCTAGCATGCCCTAGCTTGACAGTTCATTGTACCCTTAAAAGCATGCTTGGGAGTTTTACTGTACTTGAGCACATATTTTTCTTCCCGTGTGCAATTACTTTGTGGCACTTGTCACTGAAAGGCTTTTGGGCATAAGCATGATTTGTAAGCAAAACTAAATATTCTCTGTAAATTTAGTTGTTTTATGGCATGCTAGTTTTAAATCCCCATTATAGTGGACAGTTGTACTGAAGTACTCTTTTTAAAGTCCTTCCATTATGTCTTATGCTATTAGTGCTAATCTTGGCACAAGGAAATTGTAGGAGCTGAAATAACTTCAATGAAATGCAGGAATACACAACCAGGGAAGTGGCAAATGGACTCTTGGATATTAAAACACATTTCTTTTGTATTCCTCTAGTAAGAGAGGAAAACAGAGAAGCTCAAATAGCAGAAGTTCACCCAAATATATCTCAGTAAACTTTTGTAAACTGGAAGTCTGGTTAACCTTAGGCATGGGTTAGGTCAGCTGTAAAGTCCTTGTCCAGCACAGGGAGATATTGCTAACCCTCTTCTTGTCACATCTCTAGCCACGAAACTGCTAAGAGGTGGCATGTCTGGACCTTGCTGAGGAAATTGATCAGCTAATAAAATAATTGGACTGAATGAGTAAATAAATATAATGAATGGCAGACCCTGTGAAAGATGGTGTCATCCGGAGTGGCTGTTTTATTAATACTGTCAACCCTATCAAAACTAATGACTTTTCTTTCTGGTGTAAGGGTTTTTTGGAAGCTCAGTTATCAATGTACTGAGGATGGTTCTCTTATGATGTAAAGTCATGGAAGAGAATTAGATTCACTATAGTGAAGGGCATGGAGCACAAGTCTGATGAGGAATGGCCGAGGGAACTGGGGGTGTTTAGAGAAGAGAAGGCTCTGGAGGGCCTTATCACTCCACAACTACCTGAAAGGAAGATGTAGTGAGGTGAGGGTCAGTCTCTTCTCCCAAGTAACAAGGGCCAGGATGAGAGGAAATGGCCTCAAGTTGCATCGGGGGGTGCTTAAAAGGTGTGTAGATGCGATGCTTAGGGACATGGTTTCATGGTGGTCTTGGCAGTGCTGGGTTAATGGTTGGACTCAGTTATCTTTGTCCTGGTTTTGTCTTTTCCAACTTGGATGATTCAATAATTCAACAATGAACAGTTTTAAGTGAGTAAGGTTACTCTGAAATTGTCAGAATAATACAGGACAGAGAATGTTGTATCTAGGAGAGGCTCAGCCAACTTTAATGGTGCAAAGAATACAAAGGAATACCCTGGTCATACTTTGATATTAGTTTCAGGTTCCCCAAAATTGTCATGTTTTGGCAACACAAGAAGAAAGCCAAGTCAGTAGCATGAGAATGGAACAGGATTAATAATTACTCCATTTTTATCTTGCTATTTCTTTTACCTGACTGCTAAGGGCGGATTTGGGCTCTTTGATGGGAACTGAACTGTATTGGAAGGTCAAGCAAAGTTTGCCTAGTTAGTAATTAAGTTTAAAACTAAGCTCTGTAAGCAGATGACCTGGAGGTGCTGTTACCAACTATTGTACCAGAAAATCTTCTAAACATGTTATGGTATTTTCTTAGTAAAGCTTACAGTGCTAACTAGTTGATATTCCTGTAAGGTTTAAACAATTGCATTTTGTTTATGCTTTCTGGTCATTGCCAGTGGGAGGGTTTAGTCTTGGATATAGGCCAGATAATTTAGTTCATTCAAGCACTGAATTTGGGAGCTTGGTAGTCACTGAATTATAATGAATTAACCGTGGAGGAGATATATCCATAGGCTGTGCTATTCCAAGGTGCCTCAGAGAACCTTGAAGGTGTCCATCATATTTAAAAAATCTTGGCAGTCAGATGAAGTTCCCGATGACTGGAAAAAGGGAAATATAACCCCCATTTTCAAGAAGGGGAAAATGGATGAGCCAGGGAACTACAGAGCAGTCAGCCTCACCTCTGTGCCTGGCAAAATCTTGGAATGGATTGTCCTGGAAGGCATGCTGAGGCACATGAAAGCAACAAGGTGCTTGGTGACAGCTAGCATGGCTTCACTAGGGGGAAACTGTCTGTGCAAATTGGTGGCCTTCTATGATGGAGCTATGGAACTGACGGATAGGGGAAGAGCAGTTGATGTCATCTGCCTGGACTTGTGCAAAGTGTTTGACGCTGTCTCACATAGCATCCATGTCTCGAAGTTGGAGAGACATCAGTTTGATTGGTGGACCGCTCGGTGGATAAAGGGAGGTGTCCCTGCCCATGGCAGGGGAGTTGGAACTAGATGATCTTAAGGTCTTTCCAACCCTAACTATTCTATGATTCTGTGACTAGAACTATAAGGTTTGCTGGTGATAACACATTGTTATCAAGTCCTTCTGGTTGCACTCTTTTGAACTTAAAGTTCTGTTTGCAGCAAAGCATAGTCTCTGTGTGGAAAATTCAACTTTTTTTGCCTGTCAGCTGTAATTTTCTCTCCTTTTTTACTTCTTCTTTCCTTCCCATTTCTTTTTGTAATCTTTTCTTTCTTGTTGGCACATAGAATTTTTCCAGTGTCTTAATGAAGGGATGCCATTTCACGAGGGTGACAAAATATATCTCTGCCAGGCCACCACTAACTGGCATGCTTTAAGTCAGCCAGCCTTTGAAGCTCCAGGCACATGTTTCCAAAATCAAGTGGAAATTGGTCTGCAAGAAATTAGGACCATTTCTGCCCAACATTAGTAGAAATGGGGCAGTAGGTACAACTTAACACCTCAGCCCTTCAGCTCAGCTGAGAGTCAGTGGCTGCAGTAATGGACTTAGAACTGGAAATGAGATTCATGATGTTCAGATTCAAGAAGTAGCGAAATAAAGGCAAGGCTAACAGGAAGAGTGGGGAAATACTCTGATGTGAAGTACAAAATGGGTGCAGGTAGAAGCCTAGTTTTAGTAGTCTTGCCAGAAACAAAGCTCCTCCTCTGACATGTGTTCAGCCACTTTTTACCAGGAGCAAGTAAAATGCTTTGTGCCACCTGATTTGAGTGAAGTTGTTGTTTTCTGCAGTTTCTATCCCTTACTCCATCTGCTCACTCTCAGCATGAGCAGTGCACTTGAAGTTGGACACAAGCCTTCAGTCAGCATGTTTCCAGTTTACCAGAAAGTGTAGCACAAATTAAGATAAATTGCCATCTTTTTTTTAGTATCTGCCCAGTTTTCCTTACCCTAGCAAGAAGTACAGTTGTGCTGCACTCCTGGTCCTACTTGTCCAAGCTGACATCTGTTTCTTCTATTATTACTCTGAGAGTGCTTTGCCTTCAAATCAGCATCCTTATATAAATTTGTGGTTTCCCCTTTTGCTGACTTTAGCAGGGGATAATCTGGTAATGCTACTCTATTTGGAATACCAATTAAACTTGCCGTATTTTGCATTAGAGTACGGATATGAAAGAGTTAGTGTAGCAGCTGAGGCTGTACATAGCTCTTGGGAACAGCAGTCCATAGTCTCTAGGAAGGGAGAGCTTTCCTCTTCTGAGAGCTAACCATTTTAGCTCTGACTGGGGAGAACAGCAGGCTGGGCAGGACTTAGGGCCAAGCAATCCTGCTTTTCCTGAATCTTTCCCTCCTCCCACCAAAGTAGGACTGTCAGAAAATGAGTGGTTTGAAGGCCAGAACCTGCTTTAGCCTTGTTGGTAACAGGTTGTCTGTTTCCTTTTCCTAGACCTTTTAATCCAGTTGAGGGTAAAAGAACCTTCCAAGGCCACAACTCACGATGGGCAGAATATAAATGTCTCGGTCTTTGTTTTGGGCCATCTTCTTAAGACGATAGACAGCCTAAGGAGGAAACCAAGGCAGAAGAATTGTCAAGCTGCATTGCTGGAGAAAGGAATCAAGGAACACCTGATTTTCCTTCCACAGACTGTTTGTACTCTTGAAGAAAAAATGGGCATCATTGAAAACTGTTCCCTATGGAGCAGTATAGCTTGAAGTCCCTTTCAAATTCTTCATTCTGTTAAATGGGCACTTGAGGAAATGCTGATGGAGACTTGCTGCCTCCCTTCTCTCAAGAAGTAGGATTGCAATAAACTACCCCCTCACTGAGGCAGGAGTAACTGCAGAAATGCCAAGCAGGATTAAGAACCTATGTAGAAAAACAGTAAGGAAGGGATAAAGAAAGGTATAGGAAAGGTCTGAAGGAAAAAACCCACCTTTTCCTCCCCTTACTGGTCCCACTGCAGTGTTTGCATCTCTCTACATCCTTCATGCAATGTGTCTGATGTTTTGTGAAGCTATGGTAAATGTGGTGTTTGTTTTGCTTTGCTCTCACAAGGTTTCTCACATCTGCTTTCCCCAATAGATACTGTACCTTCCCTCAGAAGAGCCCTCCAGACTGGCTGTGAAATTTTGCTCTACAGTGGGAAATGGAACAAGATGTTTCTCAATGTTATACAGACCTTGGTCCTTTCTAGACTTAAATACTTGGCTTGGAATACATTTTCCCTACATCCTTATGGAAATCTAGCATACCCCTGTGATAACATGAAAGACCTGCTTATTTCTCTGCTGAGTACAGTTCTGAAGTACGTAATACCAGCAGAACTGATGGCAATTTGTCAGAAACAGTGAGAGCTGAGATCTTGCTCTCAGTGAGCAAGAACAGAGCCTTCACACAACCTCCATGCTTTGTGCAATCAGTGGTCAGTGCTACAAACTCCCTTTTCCATTTTGAAGCCATGTGGATGGAATAACTGTCCCCAGCTTCTGTTAGCTAACAGGACAGTACACAGAGCCATGCAGGTGGAGCAAGAGTTAATACCAAAACTACAGGCTCGTTGTTAAGGAGATCTATTTATCATGAATATAGCATCACAGTAAAGATGCCCTTCTGTCATCTTCTTGCTTACCTCACCTCATTCCTTTTCTTCTTATCTTTCTCCATCTGGGCCTACAGAAGCAATAATAAGGGTGAGTGCAGGCCCCAGCACCCTTAGCAGACTGTTGAAGTAAGTACCTCTAAACTAAAGGGATTGCTTCTTCAAAGTGGTACAACACCAATGGTTTCAGCGAAGCTACACTAAGGTGCAGTAGGAAATAATTCATGTCATTCATTTCCCTAGTAGGCAAGGAAGAAACAAATGTGAAGTAGTTCAGTTTCTCTTGTCTGCACAGACATTATTGTATCAGGTATGAAGACTAGGTTGGCTCTCATTATGCATGCTGTCATATGGATTTACTACTAATGCATTTCTTCCCTCTCCTCACTAGTGGGATATGACATTTGCAAGCATGGCATGTTGAGGTAATAGGAATCTTTTATAATTACACTAAAGAAAAAATTTCTTGTAAACCTGTAACCCCATTCTAAGATCACTTCCATGAGAACTGGATGGCATCGATTCCTAACAAATCCAGGTACTGGGTTACAGATAGGCTTTTGTGTTATTTGTACTGTGGATGGGACTGATGGTGGTTTCCAATCAGAGCAATTTCTAAATTTACTGTGAAATACACTGAGAACCATCATCTCTAAGAGCTGCTTTTACTGCTAACTGCAGGATTCCCCTGTGCATGTTGTTCTTCAGCCTCTGAGACCTGGGTCTGCAAGCCAGTGAGTGGGACTGGGCTGAGCAGTCTTTTGTGGTCTATGCTGGGAGCTAGTCCCATGGAGAAGGTGGTGGATGCTTTTTAGCTTTTGGCTACTCAAGCCATTAGCTTGGATGATGGGTTTGTTTTTGTTGTTTAGCTGCCAAATGTGGTAGCCAAGAGAAGTCAAAGGACACTAAGTTTGGGAATATGTTTAACCACACATCCATCACTGGTCTTTTTAATTAGATTATTGTTTTTTCATAGAAAAACCTCTCATAAATCACCTACCTCTTCCATTCAGTAGTAGTTTCACTTTTGCATTGCAGCAGCATGAGGCTGAATGGCTGGCGGAGAGGGCTGCTCTTTGTGGAGATGGAAAGGATGATCTTGCATAGGAAAAATGTGTGGAGCACAGTGTGGTCACTTCATTGCTGCTAAATTTGCTGGCCGCTAAGATTCTGCCTGCAGTGGAAGGATCTTCTGTCAGCAGACCTCTCAAATATATTTATTGCCATGGTGAAAGTGGCCTATCCTGTACTTTTGAAATAGTCTTTTGAAAATGGAAGGGATCTATTGCAAGTGCAGAAGGTGCCTTCCAGCACAGCCTCTTCCAATTTGATATTCTTTGGGCAGCATAGCATCCAAGAGTTGTAGTATTTTCATTTCCATCCTCATTCCAAGGTAATGCGGACGGCATGCAGTAGGTAAATGATCAGGCTGGGTGGTCCCATTCCATGTACAGTATCGCAGATGAAGGAGAGAGACCACCACAGTGAGCTACACGTGCCTCTGCTGGTGGAGATTTGACAAGTTATGGTGGAATGTGCATTTGAGGTTTTACAAATGTGTGTCTTGAGCATTTTTCTTGCTAGTCTGAGGCTGCAGTCAGAAGTGATGGGTGTTGAGGTTGGGGAAGCTTGGCTTGAGATACTACACAGCAAAACTTGTGGAGAGGAGATTCAGCTATGTTCTCCTCAGAGCAAATTGTAGACATTAAAAGCAAGTTGTGTTGTGCTCTACTTCCTTTTCACCACCGGGAGGAGCTGGTAGAATAGGCTCCCCAAATGCCCCAGGTGCCCTCTCTCCAGACTTCTTTTAGACCCAGTAGAAGCAGAGACGCCTGTGAAATGTGCTGGGGTGGCTGTGTGTTCAGTGTAAACAGCAGTTCCCTGCGTGTACATTTCTCAGTCACACTGCTCTCCTGGTACAAAAAAGGCAGATACTTCTTTGAGCTCAAGTTCATACGTTTAAATAGTGTATTGCATTGAACTAAGTGTACTAGAACAGTCAGAAACACAGGGTGATTTGTAAATATCAGAGACATGTCAAAGCCATCCAAAAGCAAAATTCTGCCTTCAGCCGAGGGGAAAATGCATGAACAGGCCTTCAGGCTGTTCAGATGCTGCAGGCAGTCTTCCTGCTTCAGTTAGCAGGCCCCATCACTCTGTACCCCATGACCAACTTGTCTGAGCCATCAGGAGTGCTGGGGAGAAGGGAGCCAGAATATTTAGGTCTTTTTCAAAGTGTCACGGCTCAGCTGTCTCATCTTTCCCAGCTAGGATGGGGGTAGTGAAGAGTTTCTGAGAACACAAATTTAAAAAGCAAAGATAATGTTGGGAGAGTGTGATAAATGTGGACACTGTCAAGACAATAACTGACGGTAACAGTGAGCATGTCTGTGCCACTATTAAATCAGTCAGTGGTTCTTTCTAGCTTCCTGTTTTGTAAGGAAGCAGAATCAGTTCCTGTGCCTTATGAATTAAATACCCATACAGTATCTGATCTTGGGCACAAAGTATATGTGGCAAACACTGTGTGGACCCCACCACAAGGTCACTTTGGGGAAGCAGGTTTTAAAAAAGCTGTCTGGGGATGAGGTGGTCAGCTGTTCTGCACTGCACTGTATCATGGAACAGGCAAAGGAACATGGGTACCTTGAGCTGTGGGAAGGGAAAGGGAAGAGTGCCAGGAGCCCCTCCCTTAGCTAGAATTTGCTTATGATATAATAACACCTTCTGGTTACCTTATGGTAATTTCAATAACCACAAATGGTCAGAGAGCTTCATAGCAGGGAGACAGCACAGGTCCATGACTGAGCAGAGAGAGGGAGAGTACTATCCCAAAACATTAACATCACTTCCCATATCTTCATCAGGCTCTTGAGCACTTTGCAGTTGCCCATAGTTGTTTTGCCTCCAGAAAGTCAGAACTACTACACAGAGTAGCTACTGTCTGGGTAAGAGCTATAGTAAGCAGAGTTATTCAAGTTTTATTAGCCTGTGCTACAACTTTGAAAGGCTAGAACAGTTTATGAACTTCCACCTCTACTTAGATATTGAGAAAGTAGTTGCAGAAATCGATTTAAAGAGACCTCATAAGCCACAGACTCTGACAGTTGGGCATTTCAAATGTGTTCTCATGTATGATGAGCTCATTAAGTGATTTGGTGAGAACACTCAGGCTCTAGGGAAAATGCAAGAGCTATTTGAGTGATGAAAAAACATGTAAGCCATTTAAATGTTTTCTCTCTCAGATGCTGGATTTGGAACTTTTAGCTGATCACAGTGCAGAGCATTTGAAGTCCCTGAAAGTCTTTCAAATGAGGAAGGGAAGAATAGGGAGCTATGAAACTTTTATTTTCTTGGCTCCTTGTATGTTGCCTGCTGCCAACTTTCACTGCTCTGCACACACAAAGCTATTTGTCCATTAATGCTAAGTCCCATACTGGGATTCACAGATGCTTCTTCCGTGTGTCTGTAGGGATCAGGCAGATGTACAAAACTGCCATCAAAGAACCTGTGTCCTTTGGAGGGAGAGAGAATGGGACCAAATGCTCATGTTGGTATTCTACATCCAGCTGTAGAAGGTAATCACTCTATTAGGACAGAAGTATATCTGCATGTATAGTCTGCAGATCATTGAGGCTACCCCAGAAAGCCTCAAAACTCAGCAGTGAGTTAATCTCATGGATGAAAATACACTGAAGAGCTTAAAAGCCCAAACTGTCCCCGTGAGAAAGCAGGCATTGCTCGATATAGGCCATCACTGGAGGTTCCAGGCTGCAGAACTAGGCCAAGATCATTTATGCTCATCTAATTTTTGTAATCTGGTATCTTATAGCAGCTCTTTGAGGTAAAGCTCACACCACATCTCCTAAAACCGAATCCCTTGGCAAACTGAAGGCATTTAGAATAACGTAAGCAAAGTTGCAAATATCATCCAGGAATTCCTTGACGCCTGTAGTCCTACAGTTTACTGTCCCTGTGAGGATTTGGGATAATCACTTTCAGTTCTCTTTGCACTAGCTGCTATGTTTTCTATTTGGGTTTTGCTGTAAATTTCTTTTTTCATAAAAGAGTTGCATACTTCTCTGCTACACATGTGAAACTTGAACATGTAGTGTAGACTAACAGTCAGCAGTCAAGGCTTAATGAATGTTCACAAAGTGAAAGGAGATGTAGATAAACCAAAATGAGCCTTAGTTTCTGATGCATTGAGAACTTCCTTGTAAGTTGCTCACATTTGAATTCCTCTCTAAGGATTGTTAATAAAGGAGAGTCTAGCAGCAAGCTGCATTTAGCAAAACTGCAGGATACGTGTCTCACACCCAAACATTTAGAAGCAGGTACATCAGTTACTGAAAATTAGGCTTCCCTTATTTTCACATGCTTACAAAAATATGTTCATTCCCTGTATTCTGCTGTCGCTCTTTCATCTCCAATAAATATCCAAAGACGTAATGATATTCTTGTTTCAACCTGGGACTCTAACAGAAAATGTTTAATAGCAATGATGTGCTTTTACGTCAGTACATCAGAGCATCACGAGTTCCATATGTTCAGTGAAATCTTTACTGCAAAGGTTGTAGTTATTGTTAAGCCTCTCAAGCTGAACTCTCCAGAAGTGGCTGCAGGTATACAGCAGCAAATTTAGCATGCTAAAATGTTTAGTTGTGTTCACCTCAAGCTGTGTTTTCAGTTCTGGTTAAAATCCTTTCAACAAATACCACCTCTTACATTCTGGAAACCAGGACAAGACCAAGGCATATATCTCCAATACACGTGACTCTATTCTGAGATGGGAGCCAAAAGGAAAAAATACTTAGGCTTATAAATAATTAAAGCTGCATATTTCACCTGGTGTTATTAAAAAGTATTCCAGAAGTGGCTTTATTCTGCTTTGACTTTTCAGTGATACTTTTGCAAAAAAATGAATTCTGGAAGAGCATTGGACCACACCGCAATGCAGCAGGACCTGCACCAGAATTATCTGAGTTTGAAATGTCGTATCTGCCTGCCTGAGCTCCTCTTAGAGAAAAGACTGTTAAGACAGCGAGATTCTTCTATTTCACACCTCTCCTTTTATGTCTAAATATTCACAATCCCCACCTTGCAGTTGAGGGACAGGAAGGATGCTATCGTTTAGGTTTAAAATCATTCGAGCTCTGTTGCCTTTAAATCTGGACAATCTAAAAGGCCAAGCAAAGTTTTTCATGCCAGTGTTCTGTGTCAGCACTTTCTGATTGTATTATTTTGATTTAGGGTTTAGGTTATATATACACTTTAGATCTAGGTCTAGGTTAGAAGAGGACAATAATATTTTTTTGTGTCTACCTTCTGTTCTGTGTTTGGTGGAAGGAAGAATGAGATTTCTTTGTTCAGTTGGAGAATATTTATAGAACACAAGGTGCAGTACTGCCATTATTCTGAAGTAGCAATCCATTAGGTGACTGTTTTCTTTCAATGAAAATAGCTTCCATTTTTCTCCATGATCTGTGGAAAATGCAAATCTTCAAGTTAGTGCTTTAATCCACCTACGTCACTGAAACGTTAATGTTTCCTATCTCTCGATTTTCCCACTCTGCTCCTTCTAGCTCATTTTCCTTGAGCTACCATCCCAAGTTATTTGCAACTCTTCCATTTTTCAGGGCTGCATGCTCTTTGAGAATTGAAGAAGCATTGGTTCAAAGAGTATTTGCCAGTAGTGGCTTAGAGTACTGTAACTTCAAGAAACCTTGGTCTCTTTTCTCCTCATACTCTTAAGTATATTTTGAATTCACTGCCATCTCACTTTTCTTCCACGTAACAAATCAGTTATAAAGAAAGCTGTTTGTAGTGTGATTCTCCATAGGGATCAAGAAAGTGGTTAGGGGATCCTCGTTTTTGTAAAACAAAAGGATAAAAGTCAGTGGCGTACATAGGGAGATGATCTAGACAGCCTAAACTGGTAGCTTTAGGGATGCATTACATGGAGCCATAATGAATAAATGCTAGTCAAAAGAGGTAAAGGGAATAAAGACCCTCGTCTGTAATCACAAGCTGCTACTTTGTTTTGAGAGTTGATCAAGGTTGCTAAGTGCCAGTCACGTACTTACCTTACTCACAGACCTCAGGAAAATACAAGTAAAGAAGCAACCCAGGACATCACAAGTTTAAGCTTCCCATGCAACAAAGGTTTCTTCAATCAGATAAGAAGGCAGGTCTTTGATCATAGCATAAACACTAGTGTGCGTAAAGCTCTACCAGAATAATAATTATGAAGTATTTTTTGTCTAAAAATGCTTCACATAACCAGATGTGGAACTAGTGAGCCCTCTTCCTTCCTTCCTTAGGAGAATGTGTGACATGTGGAGGACATATCCTGGTTTACTGCAGCTGTTTGAGGGAAACAGTTTAAGCTGGTTTAGCTATGTAAAACCTGCAAACTTTTCATAATCTCTGAAGGTCGTTCTTAACAACTTACAGAGAAAATACGGGTAAAGATCTGATTGATGAGAAGCAGAGAGCTGATGTAACAGGTATTATATCTTTAAGTCTATAAGATAGAAGATAGAGGTTTTTCCCCTCGGTAATCAAGTTAAAATAGTGAACTCTTTAAGATCTTGAGATTCTTCTTGTGAAGAAAAGCCTTCCTAGTAAGACAAACTTTTAATTCTTCTGGATTAGACAGAATTACTTATCTTATTGGCCCTCTGAATTTATCCTTCAGTTCTTGACACTATAAGGTTCCTTGAGCCCTCCTCACAAGACATCTCTATTTAAAGTGTCTGAGTAGTGACTAACAGAGGAAGGAACAGGATTGAGAGCTGGCTGCTAAGTAGCTCCTTCGTGTAACGAACAGAGAATTTCAGTTGCCTCTCCTTATCTCAGTTGTAGCAGTGTAACTTTGTCGTTCTTCAAGTTAAAGGAAATACTGGTGCCAGATATCCAGGTAATAGCATGCAGGGTTTATGGCCTAGTGATAAGAAGCAGCCGCAACATGGCCTTGTAATAGTCTGGGTTTGTCACTGCCTTCATCCCCAATCTCGGAATAAGTCAGCTATGTTACAAGTGTCTCTACAACAGCTTTTTTTACATTAAGCTGTTTCTTTTTGCCTCTGTTGCCTTATTTGCACTTTAACTTATGTAGATGACTGGTATTTCCAAAGGCATGAAGTTCCTATAAATGCTGTAAAAAAATCTTTAGCCATATATAGGAAAGAGACAAGTTAGCACATTCTCTGAGGATGCCATATAGGCTGAATTCTACTATTGTGGTATTTGCAGATTCTGAAATACAACATGAAATATTCTGATATGTACAGTTATATATAGATATATGCACATATTTTCATCTATTCTGATATATACAGTGGTTTGAGATGAGTCATCCCAGGTATAGCTAGAATGTTGTATAACTGCAGATAACAGGATGTGAGGGAGGCAGTTAGCACTGGAAGCATGGTAAAAGCATGGGAGTTATGTGGAGCAAGGGGTGAATTCAGGAACACAGTGTACAAATCTGTACAAACCCAGGCTTTGTTCGGTTTGCTGTTCACATAACAAATGAAGTGCTATTTGTCCAGAGACATTTTTCACGTAGCATAGGAGTGCACACAAACCGTGAGTGGAATAGCACTAAGCATTAGTTCATGCTGATAAAATTTAAAAGCAAAACCTTCATCATTATTAGACTCTTTGTCAGATCAGGCAGTTACTGCAAATCCATGGCAACTTTTCCATTACATTCTCAAGTTAGTATTTAAGCAAACAATTAAAGGGACAAACAAGAGACTGCATTAAGCAGTACAGCTTCAGCAAAACTGCACTAAGGTCAGGTGTAATTAAGGGAGTATTTTCTTTAGAAGCCATTTGCAAGTTTTTCTTACTCCTTTGTAAGGCAACTAGAAATGTCAGAGGTTTTCCTGCTTGAGAAACAGGGTGAATAGAGACTTTTATTTTCACAGTTCATAGGTGAATCAGCAGTGATAACACATGGTCTTGTTACCTGCTTTTGCAATTCAGTAGCAATGTTACAGTCTTAATTTATGCCACATCAAGTTAACTGGCAAAGGAGTACAAGAGAGAAAACAGCAACCCTTACATATAGATTTACTCCTAATTGTTTTCTAATCAGTTTAGGTTCCATTTGTAATGGGAGAAGCCAAATCAATATTCAGCTGGATAAACGTGCTATGGAGGCATTCTTTCCTGATGCCAAATATGGAAACAGTGCCATCTTGCAGTGTTATGACCTTTCTAATCTCACCGTATTGACAATGCTGAATCTTTGGTTTTATGGCTGCCAGGTTGTCACAGCACCCCTCGCTGGGAGGATGTTTGGCTCTACGCTGGCTGTGCCTTACCCACCTCAGTAACTGTGATAGAATTCACTGATAATGCTTGCAGCATGCTTTTGGAGTAAGCTATTCTGTTTTAGCAGGATGGGAAAGCTAAGAAGGGAGAGAAGTGAAATTGTTTGCTCAAGGCAAAAATGTAACCAATTTGCAGAATTCCAATGCCTTTCTGTACTCAAAATTACAAGTATGTTCCTTTTATTACATTAGTTTATTGACTGTTTCAAGGACAATGGGAATGTTTTCCACACACGTGCTTTTCTAGAAATCTGCTTGTACAAAGAAAAGCACTTAGAAATCTTTGTCAGTATTGTGGTTTTAGTAGTATTTGTGTTTTATACATCCAAACTCCAAATACTAATATTTACTGATAAATTTGATTTCTATTTCTAAGATTCATGAGCTATTAAAATATCCAAGTTCTCTAAAGTTTTCCTGGTAATCGAAATGATACTAAAGTCTCACTGGCATCCCAAGAATGGTGAGCTCCAGGTACAAAGCCTGCATTCTTCATTTGCCTTTTTTATTTAATAAACTTCTGCAATACATTTTTGGGCCCAGAATCTGTATTATTTCAAGCTTGTTTGAGCAGCAATGCTCAAAATTGCTATACTCAATAATTTGTAATTGCTACATTCAAAAACCTACCAAGTGCAAGTAAAACTTATGGGGCACTTTTACAACTAATACTAATACGGGGGGTTTGTTTTAGGAGTTATGCATTCACCTTAGTATGTTGTTGAATAGGTACTAATTCTCTAATATCAGAAGTGTTCAGGGAAAGGAAATATGACCCTCTGAATTTGTAACCTTAGAGGGATCTGGCATGCTAGCCTCTTATATTCTCTTAGTGTTTAAAGCCTGTTGGAAACATTTCTCTATAGTGCTCAAAGAGTGAGGGGCCACAGATTTAGCGAGATCACTCACCTTGACCTGTTCAGAAGGCAGAACATTACATCTCGGTTCCTGATTTGGACTCATGTCTTGTATACTGCTAGAAAGCTGGTTCATAATCTGTGGTTATAGTAAAGAATTTTTTTTTCATGTGGCCCTTGCATCTGGAAGCCATTTATTTGGTAATTAGCTCAAGCATATTCATTTTACCTTCTGAGGTAGCTCCTTCATAAAGAAGCTAAGGCAGATGACTTTAAGATACATCCTTGAAATGTTGTCACAGTAAGAAAGAAAGCCTTACAGGTCAGACCCAAGAGGTAACAGATGGCCGGCATTATTGATATTCTTACTGATCATGCTGATTCTGTTGATACTCTTAACAATTGCTAATCAGGACCTGAGCCATGAAGCGCTTAAGCCCATGGAAGATATTAGAATCATAGAGTGATTGGGGTTGGAAAGGACCTAAAATCATCTAGTTCCAACCCCCTGCCATGGGCAGGGGCACCTCCCACTAAACCATGTCACCCAAGGCTATGTCCAACCTGGCCTTGAACACTGTCAGAAATGGAGCATTTACCACTTCTTTGAACAACCTGTGCCACTGTCTCACCACTCTCACAGTGAAGAGCTTTTTCCTTATATCTAACTTGAACTTTCCCTGTGTAAGTTTGAACCCATTACCCCTTGTCCTATCACTACAGTCCTTAATGAGGAGTCCCTCTCTAGCATCCTTACAGGCCCCCTTCAGATACTGGAATGCTGCTATGAGGTCTCCACACAGCCTTCTCTTCTCCAGGCTGAACAGCCCTAATTTTCTCATCCTGTATTCATACAGGAGATTCTCCAGTTCCTGATCATCCTTGTGGATCCCTTCTGGGCTTGTTCCAACAGTTCCAGGTACTTTTTTATGTTGAGGACACCAGGACTGCACACATACTCCAAGTGGGGTCTTACGAGAATAGAGGGGCAGGATGATCTCCTTCAACCTGCTGGTCACACTTCTTTTGATGCAGCCCACTATATGGTTGGCATATATTCAGGAGCGGAACTGACAGTTGTGAACTGCATCAATCTACTCATCCATGAGGAGTGGCTGAGGGAACTCGGGGGTTTAGTCTGGAGAAGAGGAGGCTCAGGGTGCACCTTGTAGTTCTCTACGACTACCTGAAAGGAGGATGTAGTGAGATGGGGGTTGGTCTCTTCTCCCAAGCAACAAGTGATGGGACAAGAGGTAATTGCCTCAAGCCGTACCAGGGGAGGTTTAGACTGGTTATTAAGAAAAATTTCCTCACAGAGAGGGTCATCAGGCATTGGAACCAGCTGCCCAAGGCAGTGCTGCAATCACTGTCCCTGGAAGTGCTCAAAAGCTGTGTAGATGAGGCCCTCAGTGACATGGTTTAGTGATGGCCTTGGCACTGCTGAGGAATGGTTGGGCTTGATTATCTGTAAAGTCTTTTCCAGCCTAGTTGGTTCTATGATTCTTCATATTCTAGTAATCATAAGGATGTCATGGTCACAATTAAGAAATGAGCTTTTATAAATTGCAATGCCTTTGAGTAACGGCAGTTACTGCAGGGGTAGGGACTGTTTTCTGAAGAAATTTACAAATAAAAGGAAACCTAGATTTAAGTTGTCCCCTTGTTAAAAAGATCCAGCTACAAGTCAAAAGTATTTCCTTCTTAACTGGAGGGCTTCCCATGTATTAGGAAAGTAACTTCCTAAAACACCAGGGCACTCTTATTTGGAATTCATTAAGTGATCATGATAAAACCAGTGTATTTTTCTCTGCACAATAGTAAATTGTTCATGTGTAAGGGATGCTGTTCTGGTTGTCTGCCTTGTCTTCCACCGAGCTTCCAGGTTTTTTAATTGTCTTTCAGTATTAGCACTCAATAGGACAGCTCCAAATCTCCAAATCCCAAGTGCTGAAATGCAGTGTAACAAATCACTGTGCTGTGAGCTGGTCCACATTATGCAAACGTACCAGCTGCTGCCAGTTAGCTTGGCACTGGAGCCTGATTAAGTATTTATGCCCATGTAAAACACTTCCCAGAGCTCGAGCTTATATGTACAAAAAAGCCTTTGATTTAAACCAAAAATAAGCTTGTATGGCAGGGGTGGGTGTGAGGAAGAAGCCTTGCATGCAAACCATGGCTTGAGCATAAGGAAATACTATGCTTTTAAGACTGCCATTAAATCAACAAAACTCCTTTGAATGAAAAATTTTACCACCTCTTTTACATCGGCAGTATTTAATAGTAAAGGCCGTGCCAGGGATGAAGGAGAGCTTTCTGCCTTAGAAGAACAGGTTCTGTGTTGTGGCTTTTATTTTAAAGCAGAAATGTCTTTTGGGAATAGCAAACAGGAAAAAGGCATTGGAGAAAGTAGGCAGGAAACAAAACAGGGATGATAACAGCAGACTGCTGTCATCTGGGAGGATGCACATCAACTGGGAGAAGCACATCTCTGTGCTTTGGTTCCTCAGAGTACAACTAGCACTTGCTTTGTGCCTGCAAACACCTGTGCCAGTACCCATTCCTTAGGTACCCATCTGCTGTGTAGCACGCTGCAATACCGCTCTGAAGCTTTGTCTCTAAATGGCACTGTTATGGTAACACAAAGTGAGCAAGATTGATACAAAACATATTCGAGAGCAGTTTGAGGAATAGGGTGAGTTAGAGGAGAATAGAAGGGAATTACAACAAATCAAATGAGCATGTATTTACTAACACAGCAGTGTCTCAGTGATGTATGAACTACTCTTTAGGGATAGAGACAGCCCACCTGCTTTAAAGACTGTTGATGTATCTCAGCAGTAGTTGGCAGGATCTACACACTTAATTTTATGATATAGTCAAAATAGAAACCCTAGAGGTTGGTGCAGCATGCCTAAACTGGAAAATCTAGTTGGAGAGATTAAATCTCTCCTACTCTAGTATATTTTAGTTGAAAACACATCTGAAAGACATGCAAATGAGAAAAACAAAACACAATGAACAAGCCTACCTGTCTTTGTGGTGAGTTTATACTACTTTAACAATCGAATCATGTAATTTACGTTTGAAAGGACCTCTGGGTAAAGGTCACCTGGTTCATCTGCCTGCCCAAATGATGACCAATCTCAGAGTTAGAGCTGTTTGTTCAAGGTAAGTCCAGTCAACTTTTGTATAACCCCAGGGATGGTGATTCCACAACCACTACCCTGTTCCAGGATTTCACTATAATATTTTCAGTTTTGTTTTTATTACAGCTAATTGTTATTTCCCTTGTTATAGGTTTCTTTCATCAATAGACATGCCTCAGCTTCATTCGTAGCTGTTGTGCTGCAGTATATTTGCAGCACAGATAAATCAGAGTTTGCTTGAAATGAGCTGGGTTTGGTACCGGAGCAGCTGTTACAGCAGTGTGGAGATAAGGGCCTGTAAAATCCACCTGAGAACCATGGAGTGAACAGGCAAGGAAGGGCCTGTATATAATCTCTTTATCAAGAGGGCATAATATGGGGCTAAACAGATACAATTCAATAGCATGGGATAGTAGGAGAATATTGGGTAATTCAAACACTGTGTTAAGTCACAGCTAATTGGCATTTTATTGCCAAGTTTTCTAGTATCTCAAGCTGCTGCCTCCTAAATTGCATTAACTGTGACATGCAAGTCATATTCTATTCATCAAAACGCTGCTTGAAAGGCCAGCCTCAAACTGATTCCCTTTCTGAGCGAGCAAGGAATGACTGAGGACGTACTAAAGCAGTCAGATGCAAGAATAGAGGGAACGTAACGCGGAGGATGGAGTTTGGTAACTTGGCACTATCAAAGCAAGATTGAAATGTTATCTGGGTATTGGAACCATAAAGAACTGAAATGAAAAGAAATCCTTACGAGTACAGCAAGTCTTTGTGGAAGGGAGGGAGGTAAGAGTTACATGTTCATGGTGAAGTATTATTTGATTAGCAAAAGCTCTAAAAAGCTGATGGCATAGGGAAAAGGAGGAGTTTCCATTACTGAGAGGAGATGAAATGCTTACTTTCAGTTGTGCCCTGACTCTCAGAAGCTGGGAATACCGAAGAACACAAAGCAAGTAGCTGTGTGTAAGTGAACATAAGCAACTAGTGACAAGTGAGGCATGCAGTTTTAAAGACGTGAATATGGTGATATTTTGGAGCCTTCTGAAATCTCAAGCGCTCTTTAGCTTTGGTAATCATGTGTTCCCGAAGAGATTGACAGAAGACCCTAAGTGCTCACAGGGAAATGCTCCTGGGAAATGGAGTTCTCAAGCTACTTGAGAGTACCAGAGTACTATCTAGGCAGCAGGTTCTTACTTCTGTGAAGGTAAGGGAAAGAGTTATGCCCAGGATGCTCAACAGAGAGTTTAAAGAAGAGGACAGTGGCACAACCTGTAGCAACTGAGGAAAACTTAAGTGCCCAGGGATCCAATGTGATGAGTTGTGGACGCAACAGCTTATTAAGTGTTCAGCTTTCCCAAAGATGCATAATATTTTGAAACAGGTTGATATTGCTAGCGTGAGCATGATATCTGTATCTGAGGTCTGTGGTGGGAGATAAAATGCAAAACACGTTTAAAATAAGCAACATATCAAAACTTGATATCAGTGACTTAGACCAGTCTGAAGTCAGATGACCTGCTAGGAAAATACTGAGTACTAAGATAGGAAACTAACTGATGCATGATCTCAGTTTAATGTATCAGCAGGATGCACTGTGAAAAGTGAGCAGTGGTACGGAAGTCCAGATAACAAGAAAGAACTCTGTTCCTTGAAGGGGTAGATTTGACGAGAAGTTAGAACAAGATCAAAACGTGATAAGGTTCTAATGAGTGAAGCATTTGTACTTACAAAGCAAAAATACTGAAAAAAAGCATTTGCTGCAACAATATGATTGTCAATCTGCTTAACGTAGACATGGGGGAGTGGCTGTATTCACACGAGTCTTTTAATTTGGGATAGCTTCGTTTTCTTTTTAAGGAGAAAAGATGGTTGGCATGATAATTTTAAGAGCTGAAAGGGTGAAACAAGCCTGCTGCATCTCAATTAGACCTAGGAAAACTAAATTTGTTTTCAAGAACACCAGATCAGAGAACATTTGCCTCTAATAGCTTAGTTCACCAGAGTGTAAAGATGAGGGTAATTTATAGAACTCTGCTGTCTTGTTATAGCCTAAATTTCATGTGTATTTAAGTTCGTCTTTGGCACAAATGTAACTCTATTTTCACTGAAGTTTATTCTTCTCTTCACACAGACCTTAAGAATCTTCCACTGTCTCTTCACTAAGTTACGTTAATCACCAGCTTAAAAGGTGGGATGATCTCAAATCTGAGTTATCTTGCATTTTGGTTATGGTAACAACTTCGTCTGTTTGGAGGTAGTTGCTTGCAGGAAAACATCAAATACTAAGTTACCTTCCCTTTATTCTCTTCCATTATAACCTCTGTAAGAAGACAAAAGTAAATTTGAGTAAAATATGGTCAAAACTGGATGTTCAAGTGTCTAAAGCCAAGCCATATCAGTGTATATGTGTACGTTTTCCATCTACATAGCTGCTAGGGAGCACTGTTGTGCTTTGTGTATGACTAGGGCAAGACAGTACAAAATCTGGGACTTCAGCAGTTGCTTGGACTAATTGTAGGTAAGGATCATGTCTCTTGGCCTGAAATTCATAAAATTCACTCTGAGTTAGTAAACAGAAGAGCACGAGGTCCAGTGATTATCAGGCATATCACAGCATGAAAAAGGGAGTCACCCAAGATGTGGCAGTACATTGTAATATGGCTTTAGTTCAAATAGTTATCTGAGTATGATACTTTCTCAAAACTTCCTTCCCTGTTACTGTGATCATTATTCTTTATCCCAGGTCATAAACCACTGAAAATACATTTCACTTCTCAGGAATAAATGTTCTTCTATACCTTTTTCCTAAAACAGGATTTTGATCACTTATTAGCAATTGCACACTCTTATATCACCACATTTAAAATGTTCCTTATGCACATTACTCATTTTAAAAAGTATGTGGTAAAGTCTACTGTTGAGACTTGTTAGATCTATGGCAATATTGGCTTATGGTTTAACGAGGGGCTGGAACTAGATGATCTTAAGGTCCTTTCCAGCCCTAACTGTTCTATGATTCTATGTAGCTATCTGCCCCAGGAAGTACTGTGGGAAAGGAGAGCATAAATTTCCTCATCTTGGTCTAGGAACACAGTGGTACAGAACAGGCAGAAGTGCTTCTTCTCATGAAGGCCAGTGTCCAGGACAAAGATCCCGGTTCTTCCTCTTCAGATACTTTGAAGTGGAAGGAAGGTGCCCATTTTCCTTCCCATCTCTTTTCTCCAGCATGCTGCAAATGTCGTGACTGAATTCTTTTTCCCTAGAGAACAATAACAGTGTTTCTTAAGTTTGTGTTTAGGGGATATAATTCTTAAGGAGATGGACTATGTAGGGAGAGGTCTGATAATTTCTAGTATGAGCTTGCCCACATTGTCTTGTCTGCAGAGATTCTTGCTCCACCCCAGTGGAGGAAGGCTCTGCTATTTGAAGTGCTCCCAAACCATCACAAATTATAGCTGACACAATAGGGAAAGCTAAAATCAATGTTAGTTTGCCATTCTGTAAGTTACTGTCTTTCAGAACATACCTCTTAAAAATCTAAGGGAACAGTGAAACAGGGAACTGCCTATAGAAAGCATAACACCCATTCCTGCTGGTCGCTTCTGTGTGTTTCTTGCACCAGACCCTTTCCCAGAATGACAGTCATTTCTAGAAAATAGCCCTGACGGACCTTAGAGGGGAGGCAATGAAAGAGTATTTTGCTTTTCCCATTTTCACCTTCCCTTCCACATCATCTTGCAGTTCAGCAGCACAAAGGTATCAGAAAATAGTACATCTTCCTCCTGTGGCTACTGCCAGACAATGATGCTGGTCAGTATGCATATATGCTGCTCTCTGAGTGCTGCTAGGCCAGTCTGTGCCTGAGAACTAGTCTTCCACAGCTGTTCCCAGTGCATTTGCTATAAAATCTGTTCCAAGCATTGCTGTCAAGCCAGAGACACTCATCTACTCAGGCTCCCACTGTGCCTACATGAACACTAGTAAAGGTAGAATTTTCATGGTGTAACCAATATTGTTAGCAAAGAGACCGCATCCGTTTCTCTGATTTCCAGTTGCTGCTGTTGGTCTCCTGCTGGAATGTGTGAGCTTTGAGGTGCTTTTTCTAGAGCCCAGCATCTTTGTCAGAGGTTGTATCACAAAAGACATCAGGCACTGTCAGTCCAGGGCTAAAGGCATGGCTGTGCTGTGGGAGTGCATCCACTCTGGCTCTTTTTTGGTCGCTGCATGTCACCCATGACCTCTCCTGCATTGTGCAGACAGCAGAAGGCTCACTTGTCTTTTTGCATGGCTGCATACAAAGCTGTGGTAACAAAACACCATGCACTGCATCATTGTTGTGTATCCAAACCAAAGCAGTCTGCTGACCATATAAACTTCTTACATGGTTTCTAGAATTTCATGTATGGAATCGGTGACTCTCGCACTTATCTAAAGGAATTCTTGCTAGTTCAATGGCAACAAATATCATACAGAGGCTTGACCTTATCACCAGGCAATTATTTGCTCCTCAAAGCTATGAAGAGTGAAGTGCTTACTTGAGTATCTGCAAAACCAACACAAAACCTTCTCCAGAATTTATCTCCAGGAATTATGTGGAAATTTTTTCTAGTATGTTTTGCTGGATTATCTGAGGAACGATAATGAAGTGCTCACACCCTCTTCTGGTTTCTGCTTCACTGACATTCGGATTCTTTTCATGGGTGGTAGCAACAGATACCATCTAGACTTACATATTCCTCTAAGCAATGCCATGGAGAAGTGCACTTATACTGCCCTGTTATAGCTTTTGCTTCAATACAGCATACATTTCCTGTTTCCATTTCTCTATCATGGACAAAGTTTCAACATTTTTCTTCATATACTCTTTTCTCTCAAGAAGAAAATCCACTGTTAATGTGGCAAGCCAGCAGCAGGAGCAGAGGAAGCTCTGAATTTAAAAGCTTCAGTGCATTGCAATTACCCAAGTTGGCTTTTGCTTTCAACAGCCCTAATTTTGGCTGTTGTTTTACATTTCAATGTTTAATAATGTATATATCTAGCCAACTGTCAATCTCTTTTCTGAACTGATGCAGTAGTTTGACATTGATACAGAGCCCCAGACTGTGGGCTACACTCGTTAAAACAGGAGACATGTCACTCATAAAGTGGTTCTCCGTCAAAATGGATTGCTCCTATAATCTCTCCCACAAGCTAACACGATATCTATTGTGGGTAGTAAATGGCCACAGTATGAATTCCAGAATGGTTCTCCAGATAGACACTGCTCTACAAAAATAGCTTGGGGATGGGAGGTTCTACCAAAACAACCTACTCTGCATTTGAAGCAAACTGGGTATTTCAAAACAAATAATACTATAGACGAGTGTCCACACTGGGAACTATTATAATACATTTCACCACACTGAGAAGCACTAACCAGAAAGAATAACGCTTTTACTTTAAACGATATCCGGACTATGTGAACTATTATTTCAGGCTATTTCCATTGCAGAAATAGTATGAGATAGTCTGTTTCTGTGCAGAGATTCTTATCTTGCTGTTCTCAAAAGCTGTTTTCCAAGAGGTTACCAAAATGACAGCTCTGTGGAAAACTGTAATGTTCTGGTTGCAAAGGCAGGTTTTTCTTCTCCCGTTTCTTAGACAGCATACCTTTCGCTTAAGTTTGCTTGGTCCACAGCAGACTCTTATGTACTGTTAGGAAGCACTTAAACCCTACCTTGTCCACTTCCTATGACAAAATAACTGTGCTTCTGTGAAAGACACTTGCATCTGTTTAACCAGCGCTAGAGAAAATGATCTCTCACCTCCATCTTCAGTAGCCTTTTCCTGAAAACTCACCAAATCCAGGAAACTAAGTTTGAACTAGTCATTGTTCTTGAAAACAGTGTTCTGTGTTTCTCCAGAGTCAGCTCCTTCCATTTCTATGAAGAATATTTGTGTAGCGCTTTTCCAAACAAGTAAGCATTTCCTTTCACTGCCAATTAATACTCTTTCAGTTAATGATAGCAACATCAAAATTAGGTTTTCACCACAGAGCACATTATGTGCACATGAGAAAATGGTAGGGGCAAGCATCTTGTATGCCAGCAGCATGTGGAAGCCAGTATCATCATACAGACTCATGCCGCTGCCTTTGAGAAAACCTCTGCAAGGCACCCTCTGTTACAAATGCTTTAATCTTCTCTGCAGTGTAAGGAAGGAATGTGATCAGTGACGTACAAAACTTCACCAGCTTGGAGGAGAAAAGGCTAATTAAAAGAAAAGGCCCTAATCATAGTAAGTTCCAGTTGTGTACAACAAATGTATCAGAGGGAGAGATTAAAACTCATGAAATTAACAGAAAGTTATTATCTATACATTCAGTCTCTGTCCTTTTCTGTGATATGCATTTAACAGGATATAGGTTGTTGGGCTTCTTACAGCACTGTATATGCTCTGTGCATATACACACACTGGCAGGACTGGTCTTGTCTAGTTCCCATTTTGCTGTTGGTGATGAAGAAGTCCTAAAATTTCTCCTGTTTCCATCCAGCATTATCCAGTGGTTAGAAAGTGGTACAGTAAAGAAGGTAGCGCCACATCCTCTCAGGGAACAATGTGGAATTCTCTAATTCTGGCTATGAACAGTTGTTAACCATAATCTTTCTTCCTCCTGACAAAGGAGAATGAGGCAGGAATTGTTTGTATTGCAGCAAACATTTTAATAGATGCACAGATTTGGATGCATCGCAGTGACAGAGAGAGTGAAATTGTCAGTGTCTAACAGTCAAATCCTGCAGAAGTTCAGTGTAGCTCTGCGGCTTTTTTTAACCATACAGACTTCTATGCTAACCTGGCTTGGGAGACTTGATTAAAGGATGGTTGGGATGTCTGTGCTTCCAATGAAATCAAACAATGCATTTTTATGCTGGCTTAAAATTTGTTATTTCTGCTATGTATGGACTAATAGGCTTTAATTTATTTTGGTTTTTTTTTTCTTATTGTTCTTATGAGATCTTCATCCCAGCTGACTGTAGCACTAGTGTGCTGCACTTCTGTGTATTGAGCTTACTTCTAGGACTTTATATCAACATTGAAGAGGCAGAAAACTCCGTGCCACCAGCAATCACTTATGTTCAGTGTACAAATCAAAAAAGAATTGAGAACACTATACTATGGATAATGCCTTAAGTAGATCAAGCTTGAAATACATAAGCCCTCACTCCAGAGACTGTGCTGAGTCTACAGTTATTTCCCCTACATGCCTTTATCTGGCTTAACAGATGAGCTACTCTAGAGCTGGTCAATCCTTCATCTGATGCAATTTTAAGTTGCCACTATCAGGTATACTTTGGGTAGATCACCAGTGTTATACCAGTCACCCTGTGGCAAGGTTCCAAAGTGCCACCTAGGACTGAGCAGCCCAGGAAAGTGAACTTGAAGTTCAGTCTAGGAGAGCAGCCTCACATTGCAGTCCTACACTCTGCATTGGTCCCCTACTGCTTTCATTTTACCCAACAACTTGTTTGACTTGTGGCGTTTCAGCCTTTTCTCTCGTATTCCTTGCTGTTGTGGCTAGAACTGTTTAGCATTAAAGAGCTCCTTGTAGAATCCTAGCACCATAGAACAGTTTGAGTTGGAAGGAACCTTCAAAAGTAATCTAGTCCAACCCCCTGCAATAAGCAGGGACATCATCAATTAGACCAGGTTGCAGTAGCTTTAGTTAAGAATGTTGTGGACTTCATTTTGGTCTTACAATCTTTATCAGGTTCTTCAGCTCTCAAGAGTTCACTGGGTATCTTTTATAGAACTGTTTTGATAGGATGCTGACAATTGCAATACCTGTGCTAAGACCAAATGTGGAAAATCCTTTAGGTTTGCAGCATCCCCAGGTCTGGGAGTGCCTGGATCCCTGGCTGAGCACACTGCCCACTGTTGAGCACCCACTCTGCATATCTATGTGGGCAGGCAGAGTGTGGGGAAGCCCTTCACCCCTTGGTTCTCAGTCACAGAGCTTGTACTACACGGATGCAGCTGGAATGCAAACTTCTTCCCATTTCCTTAACCACTGAGATAATTTTATGGTGCTACAAACATTGCAGTGGAGGGGGCATTTCTGCGCTTTTTTTTTCAACATGAAGGGACTTCTGAACCAGCAGCTTTTATTTGTTCAGAAAGTATTCAGACTTTTGTTAGTCTACAGCTCTTCTGCTACACTGCTTGTAGAAGCAGCATAATTGAAAGAGCTGATCCTGTGGACACAAGATGGGCTGTGATCACAGCTTGGCTTTACCACTCAATTCCTTTTTTAAGAAACCCTTCAAATTCCTTATGCTTTTGAGGTGCTTCAAAGGGCTGAATTGTGTGTGTTTCCAGTTTAACCGCACATCTCTAAGCGTATGATTGTGGGTTTATTTTATAGCTTTCAGCTTATTCCCATCATTACATAACTTCTTAATTTGGGAAAAGTGATTAGTTACTTCTTTGTGTGTATCTCGGTTCTCATGAGCTTCAGTATCCCTGCTTTGTCTGTTCACCACTTATGTTACAACATCAGCAAAGAAGGATGAATGCCTGTTCTAATTAGTTCTTTCCCTGGAGGATCACACAGGATCTCAAGTCAAATTCCTGTAAGCACATTTGCTTTAGAATGCAGACTCCAAACTTGAGTTGTCAGGTTTTTGACCAAGAGCAAGGGAAGAATGGTATAGAACATTAAGGAAGAATGCATGTGTTAAAGGGACATTTATGTGTTTAGTAAGTCCCAGTGACAAAGAGACAGTGGTCTTCCTCGTGCATTGTAGCATTTACTTAAGAGCGTGAAAATAAAACTAAATAACACTTCCAGTAGTATTTAGGTTAATTTATACGACACAACTTGTCCGTAAGCCAGCGTTAAGCTTCAGGTCACTGCAGAAAGTTACTAACTGTTAGTACAGAAATTATCCCAGCACCATTTTCTGAGTCGAGACACCTATTAGGGGCATGGATAGAGTCAACATGCAGAGCCTGTGCTGGCTGCACTGACTTAATGGTGTTTCATACATGTCACACTGATGTCCTCACCAGTAGCCAAGCATTTGTGTCTGAGGGGGGTTTACAGAGCAATGCTGAAAGGGTTACACTTGTTCCCTGCTAACAGGCATGTCACAGGGACAGCTGCTGCATGAGAGCGAGTTGGGGGAAAGGAAGTCTTGTAGAACCTAGGCTCCCCTTACATTTGTTTAATCCCCATGAAGCAACGGGTAATAATGCTAATAATATGCCACCAACGGATAGGCCTGTCCTTCCCATCAAGTCCAGAGAGCAGCAACTTGCAGCTGTTGCAGGGCAAGTAGGAAAAAAAAGAGCTTGAATAAGGAGCAGCTGGCACCTTATTATGCCTTGTCTGTAGACACACAAACTCCTCCTTTAGATGGATTAATACCTAAAAAACTATACATGCTTCAGCTGCAGTCCCAACTCCCTGCTTAGATTTGCAGGCATTTGTATATTTTGAGAGATCAGCTACGTTCTTTCCAGTGTTTCAAGGTCCTGACAGACATTAGGGTCTGCCTTCTGCAGTTGTTATATAGCAGCACATATAGGCAGCTTTGGTAAGTTCAGGTTTTGCTTATGCCTATCTGCAGGAGGTTTCAAAGCAGTGAGCTGCAAATGGAAGCTCATGGGGTGGATCTACTTCAACTGCCTTCCCTTTGCAAGAGAGAAAAGATAATCATTAGCTCTGTCTTACCTGTCCTATGCTGACCTCTTGCTAAGACACAGATATTTAGATCCGTAGCGTGCACATGAGAAGAGGGTGTGGAATGATATCATTAACCACATGGTCTGCAAAGATATTTTGAAAACTCAGATTGGGTATCTGTAGCTGCTGAAGTCAGAGTTCCCTTTGTTTAGGTTAGCTTTGAATGTCTTCGCTGTTTTGATTCCTGCAGTTAGTTTTAAGGCTGTCTTTTGGTACCTTTCAAGCAGCAGACCTTTCCAGTGTGCCTAAAAAAGTAGTACAAGAGGCTGAAATCAGACCCAGGCTTGCCAGGTCTGATGAGACTTTGGCATCTTTCAGTACCTCCTTCCCTGACTGACATGGAACCGTGCTGTACTTGGGGAGCAATGATCACTATGATCTCACTGACACTGAGAGCTCTGTGGTGTTGTGGCTAACCTACAGCATTAGCACTGAAGCCACAGTCTTTACATCTGTGCTTCCAAACTGCTGCAGGTGCCCAACTAGGGAGTACAAGTATCATAGGAAAATGGTAAGAGTGCTTACACTCTATGCAGATGCGTATGGCTGGAAACTCCTACTGATGCTGCAACAGCAGAGGTTGAGCAAAATTAAGGTTAGAAACCCCTGTTCTACATGTTACTGTAGGTCTGAGCATTGATATTACAGGTCAACAGCTAAATCCTATGAGCTGTGTCTCCCCACCATTTACTTGGTATATGATATACAAACACACATGTCATCAAAGATGGGAAGGAACAAGGCAAGTGGTTTGTTTCAACATATCTGGGATAACAGGGAGCTAATCTTTGGGAAATACATAAATACACTCTTCTTTCTTAATGGTGAGTAGTATTTATTTAAGGTGCCTTTATTGAGGTATTTCATAAGGCTTTCAAGTGTTTAAAAGGATTTTTTTACTGCTTCGGTTAACTAAGTTATACTAATTCACAGCAAATGTAACTTTGGCATCAAGAAGCCTTTAGATTTCCCTTTGTTTTGCTGCTATTTATTTATTTATTTATTAGGCTTTAAGATAAGTATTTTATTGAGGTTTTGGTGGCAGAGGTGTTATGTGGTTTGCGTTTCCTGCTGCTGTTTTCTCGTGAGAGGCTTTCTGTAATAGCTGTGCTCTCACTATATCCAAGTTTATCCTCACTTCAGTATTAACTCATCATCTCTTCATCGGATTTCTAACTGTAAATACAAACACCTTGTGCTCATGTGTGTGTTAGTAATTTACACCTGAAGTTGTGGACCCATTGCATCATACTGGTTTAAGAGCTAAACCTAAGTGTTGCTTGCTCTCATTCTTGGTAACTGCAGCTGCAGGCTAAGCTGGCTGAAGGCTCAGTCCTGCTGCCTGTATTCTGTAGTTTGAAAGAGTAGGAAAGGGACCGGCTGCCTTGCTGGCAACCCAAGCAAGGCCTTTCGAAGTCCCAGGCAAACACAGGGCACTGAACCTTGCTACGTGTATCACCAGTATGGCTTTGTAACGGGACAGTTTACTCCAAGTCAAACCAAAGCTACTACACACATCTTCTGTGCAGAGAAGGTGTAGTTCCTGTGGAATATATAGCCCCTCCTCATTGTATTGAGAGAGGGTTATGCTCAGTCTGACATAGATTTGGAGTGGAAAGTCACTAGATATTTCACTTTTATGTTACTATAAATGGGCAGAATTTGAGCCACTCCTAAAACTGGTCTTTTGTTTAGTGGCAAGCACAGAGTAAAGGAAATTCTATTGAAAAAATTAAAACCTGTGGAGTCCATGAGGAGTTTTGATCTTCTAGAACCTAAGCCCTTTTTCCCCACCACTTTTAAGCCCTAGCTTGCACCAGTACAGATTTAAATATAACCTGACCTTCCATCAGTTGGTTTTGGAGTTCCCGCAGCTTTTGGTATGATGTTTAAAAGGATACCCAATCTGCTCTGTGGCTGATGTAACTTTCTTTGTGCTGGACCAGAGCGTAATGTGTTACAAAGTCGAAGATGGAGTACTGCTGTCTGAGCCTTGGTTGTGGAACAGGGGACACTCCGCAGGCTGCAGTATGAGAGCTTCCATGCGAATTACAGGGGCTTGTACAGGCAGGGGAGAGACGGCAGATCCCAGCCTACACTTCAATGACTGCAAGTTAAGCCATTAGACAACAGGGATCAGGATTTAAGGCAGGAATGGACTGCAAACTATTTTTCCAAACTAGGGTGGAAAAGATCAGATAGACGCCAAAGTGTCAGAGACCTTTTTCAGTGGGCTAAGGTGGAGGGGGTCTTCTGTTTTCATTTGTCTAGGAGAATGCAGAGATAGGATATCTGAATGGCATCACCCTAGGCCACAAGGTAGAGATAGGGATACTTTGCCCCCACCACCTTGCCCCCCAAAATGCTTTCATTTTACATAAACACTTTGGTTTTAGGCATCCCAGTGATGGCAGATTGCCACTTTTGCTGCCTCACAGGAAACAGAGTTCTGTTCCTGGAGCAAGTCAGACCTACTGTGATGAATTCCAGATGAGATATGGGAAAGCCTAGGGAGGTCTGGCTTGAGTGGAAGATTCAACTTGGAAAGATGGATAATGACTAAATGGACAGTCTAGAGGCACTCGGAGCATAAACAGGCATAACAGGAGGTAGCAGTAGCAACTTGTGCTCTTCAGATTTCTCATCTCTTCCCACTGCTGTTTCCAATGGAAGGGCCAAGGAATGTGTAGATCTTGCTATTTTAACTGCACTCAGATCTCCTCTGATACAAGGAACATGCTGGTCTAAACTAGCACTGATGTAGTACTTGATGTTTGACTCCCCATGCAGAAATGAACTACTCTATCATTGTCTTCAGTGGAATTTTGGCTTAAGAATAAATAGGAATTGATTTAAGCATTTGCTTAAGTGATCATCTTAGGTGAGTCATACCTATAAGCACCTTTGAAATACCAGCACTTCAGAGCAGCATATGGAATTAGCAGGGAAGCATTCCACATTTCAGTAAAAATAAAAGTGCTGATCCCAGAGCATTGGCTTTCAGTGTCTCTCAGACAGGATGTCATGTTGTTGTGTGGGTGGGTGAAGATCGGAAGGGCACAGGCCTTTCCTGCACTTCCAGCATGTTCACCACCCCCACTTCTGATGGAAGGTGCTGCAGTAAAGAAAACAGCACATTTTCAGCCATAACTCCGTGTTTTTCCTTTGTGGTCTGTTTATAGTTCATGGATCGTACTTTAGAATGTTCTTTCACAAACTAATAGGCACTATACTCACCACAAATATAGATCAGTAACAAAACCCACTGGAATATCTCCATCTGTGTAACTAAAGAAAAAAGCCAGAAGACTTCATATCTTACAGTTAAAGCAATTCATTAACAAGAAATAGCTCACCTAACTGGAATTAACGGCCCATTTCTTCATAGTTCTGTCACTTCTAAATATTTACACGTTTATAACTGCAGGCAAACACATTGTGATCCGAAAACGTGCTCTGTGGTTTTTATACTGCTGTGCATAGTCCAACCGTGTACATAAACCTCATGTTTATCCCTGTATTTCCCAAATCCTAATAGAAATTTCAAACCTGTAAATGCTTCTGGATGTAGCTGAACTTCATGTGTAAGAATGACATCATTGTTTCTGGAGTAACTAGCCTTACATGAAAAGAGCAAAATCAGAAGCAGACTTTTAAGAGGAAAATATCAAACAAAATAAATGGTTTGAGTACAATATATGATGCTTTTGGGTGCTATAAACATTTTATTGTTACTTGTTTGGGAAGAACTGCATAACTCACTGGGGCTCCACAACTTGTGAGTAATGCAGCCATCTCAAAATCCAACAGATTTATCAGTCATGGTGTTCAAATGAAAATCCAGGATCTCATTTCCTCCCAAGTCCTCATAAATTTGATCCAGTGTTTAACAACGGCTCATCTGCATGCATTCCCTTACATTTATACAAGTGCACACAACTTGGCTTGAAAAGTGTACCCGATGGGAGTATTTTAGTGCCGGAGTGCTAAAATCTAGTTGCTACTTTTAAAACAGAAGCACCAGAAACTTCAGAAACCAATCACCTATGGCAGTAATTACAGGAGACACAGTATTGCAGCTAGAGACTTTGTGCTAGAAATTAACAATTGTTACATTATTCTGCATAGACAGTGACTCACATCTAGGTGAAGCTGCAGCCTCATTGCTGTTACACTGAGCCTCACTGTGCTCTGACCTGGGGCCACATTTCATCCTCCAGTTACAGGCAGAGAGTGGCACCACATGGTGATTTTCTGGGGTTGCCTCAGCACTCTGTGGTGCTGAACCCCACCTGCCTTTCGGCTGATAGAGCACCCACAGAACCCTTCCAGCACCTTCCAGAGAGGCGTCTGCACTGATAATTCGACTCAGCCCAGCTGTAAGCACAGCATCTGGCCCGTGTAGGTCCTTACTCTACTGCTTCTTGCAACAGCATCGCACCCTGCTAACTACTGCCCTGCAGAGGATCTTGCTGTAAGGCAGCTAACCTACCTGGCAGATCCTGGGTCTTCCAATGCGTTTCTTCATTGGTAAAACTACTGTATTGCAACTGAATTCTGCAGCAGCAGTACTGCTGCCGCGCAGAGCAGTGAGAAGCATTTCCCTGGGAAAGTTTTCTGTAAATAGCACCTCTGTTGGTTGTTGCCTCAACTTCTATTATTATTATCATCATCATCATCATTGAGTTTATTATTATTATTTCAAATTACGTGGCTGATGGGTGTGCACAGGCTTGTTCCTGCTCACAGCCAGCCTCCGTCCTCCCGCTCTGTGCCACCAGAGCCTGTTCCTGTTGCATCCCGTTGCGACATTGCGACTGAAGGCTTGTGGTGTCCCGTGTGGCTGCCGCGGCGGGAGCACATCCATGCGGGAAGCCCTGCTGCTATTTCCATGCAGATGTTTTTGTTACTAATAACTACTGTTTCAAAAAGGGAGTGGAACCCGAGCACCCCAGGAGCGCCCGGGCTCTCTTATCGGGGTTAATTTCAAGGTGCCGTATAAAGACTTCCCGGTAAAGCGGCAGAAGCAGGGTGTTCCCAGGGTGCTCCCAGGAGCCGCAGCCCACCCGGGTCCGCAGTGTGAATTACTTAGCAGCCGCGGGGCTCAGGGGAGCGGGGGCCGAGGAGCCGGGGACGGCTGCGGGGTGAGCGCCGCTCCCTGCCCGCTCCCTGCCCGCTCCCTGCCCGCTCCCTGCCCGCTCCCTGCCCGCTCCCCTTTCCTGCCTGCTAATGCTCACTGCTCACCCAGCGCTGGTAGGTCGGCTGCGGTCCCGCGCTGCTCACCCTCCAGCTTGGCCTGTGATGGCTGAGCGTGCGAGGGAATGCTGTCCCAGGACAGGGGCGGTGTGTGTGTACAATTTACGCTGAAATCTGGACTTCCTCTCGTTCCCCTCCAGCTGCTGCCCAGGCTGGACACCCCTGCCTGTCCTGCAGCCTGCCGCCTGTCCCATGCTGAGAGCAGGGAGAGGGCTGTGGGTGCCTGCACTGGCTGCAGGATGGAGAGGGGGCTTTTCCCAGCCGTGATCAGCAAGCAGCTTTGCTCGCAGCACGTCAGGATTCCTGGAAGTGCTTCAAAGCCATTATCTCCTTGTTTTGTTTGTGAGGCGCTATCAGAATAAAGCCTTACCCAGCGGACCTGCTCCTGGGGTGTGAGGGGAGATGGGGCTGTGCCTGCTCTGCCTGGGAGCCCCTGGGAAGCTGTGCTGAGACTCAAGGAGGCGAGCTACAGTCTTGCCACTAATGAAAGGGGGTTTTCATGCAGCGTGACAGGCGCCGCATCTCTCCCACTCCTGGGACTGGAATGCCGCTCTGAGAGGGCCTTTGCTTTCCCTTTCCCTTGCTGGTTTATATGTGCAGCAGATGTTTGCGGTGACATGACAAGACAGGTAGCAGGTCGTGTGAGCTACGCCTGTGCTGCCAGTGACGCAGCCAGCTCGCAGCAAGCCCTGCTGCCTGTCCCCTTCGGCTCTGTCCCCTCCCAGAGGCCTTGAGAGGGTAAGAAGAATGGGAGCGGCAGTAGGGGTCCCTGCAGGGCTGGGTAGGGGAAAGCAGTGTTGGTGATACAGCATGGCCGGATAGCTGGCGCTGTCCTATGGTGCTGATTTGGGCCCTTTTATGAAGTTTCCCTCTGCCTGACAGGTGCCTGGGTGTCCCGTCCTCAAGGGGAGAGAGCAGGACTCCATCACAGTGAGGTTCTCATCTACAGGATCAATAACGTCCATTCAGAGAGTCAATAAAGCAGACACGATGTGAGCTGGTCCCCACGGTTCAGTGAGCTAATTAAACTTCTTCCGCTGACCTGGTTTGCAAATCTTGTTAACTTGCTGCCTTCAGAACAACTTGAAATTGGGAGGCTGGGATGCAGAGGGCGACAGATGGGGTGCTCCGGTGAGCTCAGGGGGCACCAGCACAGAACTTCTTCCCCTTCCACATGGGTGATCCTAGCACTGTGGAGCTGTGCCATGGGGCAGGGCAGTGCGTGCTGCTGGCAGGACAGGGCCTCAGGTGCCTTCACCATGGGATATTTGGGGTTCAGCACTGGTGAGCTGACAGCAGGAAGCTCTGATCCTCATCATCTCCCTGCCTCAGCCACCAGATCCCATGCAGGGACCTGTGATGCAGGGCACTGCTCAGAGCCCATCATTGTCAGCTCTGTTCCAGGGTGTTTTGGAAATCCCATTTCCTTTCCTTTGACTGAGGAAACTGGCTGCAAAAGCTGCCGTAAAAGGATGTTGGGGATGCCTGAGAGGAGAAGTCAGAAATGAGGAAACGTCAGGATGTTAAGGCAGCCTCCTTTCATCCCTTTGTGTCTGTGCATTGCAACACAGTCTTTCACAGCAGTTATTAGATGCGTATTTTTCCCATAAGGCTCCTGCCTCATTCAGTACCCAGCATGTACCACATAGCTCAGGCTGCACAGAGGAAAATGCTGCCTTCAGGACCCTGAATTGCTCAGTGTAAAGGGACATGGTAGTGATGGGGGTAAGAAGACAAAAGAAAACAACATGCTAATTTAATTTATTTTTACTGATGGCTTCCCTGAACATTGGGTTTCTTATCCCTGCCTCCGTGGCCTTGTGAGATCCTGAGAGTCACCTGAAACAAACTTTGCCCACTCAGCTGGTAAGTGCCTCTTCTAATTTACCTGATGCCTGACTTGAACATTGTCTGGCTGAATACTGTGAGAGCTGGAGGTTGCTGGCATCACCAGGAGTTGGGCTCAAAATGTGCTATACAACAGCAGGAACTCGGATAAATCAGGATCACTGCCTCTCCTACCAGTGGCCATATGTTTCCATGTGAGGCTGTGCTCAGCCACTGTCCCTGGGAAGGGAAGCTGGTCTCCAGGGCTGGAGGGGCAGCCTCATCCCACTCCTGTAGAGCAGGGTGCCCAGGGAAAGCCCCTGGAAAAAGGTACCTATCCTCATTCCTGTGTGACCTGAGGAGGAATGGTGAGGCTGCAAGTGGAATATCAGATAGTAGGTCCCAAGGCCAGAAGAGGCAGGGTTAGGGGAAGTTAGGGAGTTAAAAGGTCATGTAAGCATCTCTGTTCTCAAAACACATTGCAGGGATGGTTCATCATCAGCCTTAGCTTTGGTATTTGAGGCCATAGCATCCCTTTCAGCACACCTAGGCACAGACACATGCACGCATATGTGTTTGCAAACACACAGAGAAATAGTCACATGAAACAGCTTTGAGAAGCCTCTCTGTAGGCACCCTTGGCTTTCTATCCCCTTCCTTTCCCCTTCAACTGGTAACCATCTTGGTGGACAACCTTCCCTGAATCACAGTTGCAGGAGGAGTGGAAAAGCCTTGGCCAGAGATCGCAGCTGCTGCCCTTGCTCCGGGCACCGTAGCATCAATGTGTCTGTCTGTCCCAGAGGCAGCAGCCAAACGCATCCCTGCCAGCCCTGCTGCATGTGTGCTGGCAGCAAAGCCCCTCTTTTCTCGGGAAGATTCAAGTCCAAACAACAGCAGCGAGATGCCCATGGGGACCCCAGCCTGGCTCTGGGCAGGCTGCAGAGGAGCAGGACTCTGACTCATCGGAAGCTGGTGACATTTTCCGCAAAAAGCCTTTAAGTCCAGGGCTGTAATGCTCCCAAAAGGCAGCAGAGAAGCCTAAGGGGTCTGCAGACCCCATTAGAGCACAGCACATGGTCTATGTCATGGGACAGAGGAAATTCTGCTTCACTGGACACTTCCTCACCTATTTTTCTCTCATCTCCTGGCTCCCCTGTGAGGTGGGGTCTGGCAGAGGCAAAGGCAGGAGTGGTCAGATGCTGCTGCCCGCTGCCCCAGTGCAAAGCTAGGTGCACTCATCCAGTGATGGCAGAATTACTTTTGAGATGACGCAGCTCAGCATTTTACATTGGAAGTGCCTGGAAAACAGAAACTGAGACGAGAGGCAGTGAACTGGTGTTTTAAGATGGGGCCCCTGAGGCTATGGTGGGACCTGTGCCTCATCCAGCACAGGACCCCACTCTTCTTCCTCAGTCACAGCAACCACCAAGTCATTTGCTGGTGCTTTGGCTTTCTTCTAGTTTACACAGCAGCACAACAGCCCTTTCCAGCAATTCCTCGTGTCGGCAGGAGAAGACACAGGCAGAGGCAGATGTTCCCCAGGCTGCCTGCATTGAAGCGATAATCAAATGATAGATTATTTTCAAGCAAACCCACATTTTCAGTCATTAATTTTAGTGCTGTGTAAATAGTTTCAGAAAAAGCCCAGAAATACCCAGATAGTGGAGAATGGCTGTGAGCTGGATCTGCTCCAGGCAGTGCTGGTGAGCACCATAGCCCATCTGTAACCTGTAGCTATGCTGCAAGGCCATGATGAGATGAGTACACCATGCACGGTAGGAGCTACAGGTCCTCTGGCATCATCCATTACATCATCACAGGGGCTGAGTTCCTACATCAAATGCAACAAACATTCCCAAATAAAAAGCACATAAGTAAAACCAAGTGCTTCAGAAGCTGTGGTCCTGCATGTTATGAGTGCTGGGCCTTTACCTTTCCTCTTGAATGATCAGGACACCAGGAGAGGAGATGTGCTGCATGATCTGCTAGAGGGAGGGGTGACGGCAAAGGCTTTGGGGCATTGGAAACCAGTGTTTGTCCTAAAACCTTCAAGAGTCTTTCACTCTCCAGCTTTCAGGACAGCCAACATCCCCATGTAGACCTCTGCCTTGGCAGCATGGTAGAACAGCCAAGGAGCACTCTGCGGTGGCATGCACCAAGGCTGGGGCTCCCAGGCAATATCAGGGCTTATTGCTTGAGGCTGAGCGTCTTGGAACTGCTCCGTATCCTCTCTCTGTGTGTAACTGAGTTGATGTGCACTGTGCTGTGCAGCCCTGCTGCGGGGTGAGTGGAGACCCACTGGGGACAGCTGTCCACAAAACATGGCCCATACCAAGCACCGTCATCAGAGCGATGCGGAGGGAGATGTACACCAGCTGCAGCTCTGCCCCTGAGGTACCTGACCTGCTTTCCCATTGCCAAGTATGCTTCAACCCCTTAAAGGTCATCGGAAGTTGGGTTTATTTTTAGTTTTCCCTTTTAAGTTGCCCTGAAGCAGTGAGGACTGATGAAAGGAAGAAACATCCTCCTTCCATTAGGTCAGGATCCTGAGATGTTGTTAATGGACAGCCTTGCCCATCATGAGACCCTTGTGAGAAGGCAGCCCCTGGAACTCTGTGCTTGCAGAAGCTGGCTGGCCAAGCTCCCATCTTCCCAAAGCTCCTCAGGGAGCTTCACCTTCTCAGAAAGAGCAGTTTTGCCTTGCAAATGCTGCTGCTTTTTTATTGCTGGAGTGGCATTATCATGATAATTCCTTTTCCCTTTTGTTCCTCATATTATTTAATGAGGAAACTGAGAGTCAGCATGATTCTGGGAGAATCTGAGGGACCAGCAGCAGCGTCAGACCAGGTCTGCAGACCATGCTGTTCAGAAGGAGGCCAAACAATGCAATTGAGAAGAGATAACTTCTTGTTACTCCTCTAAGCACATGCGATGCTGCAGAAGGGGTAGCCCCGGGTAAGCAGCGTGTTATCTCTTTTCTAGGAAATCTTTTTTTTCTTCCCCACTCTAAAATTGGAACGCAGACACTGAAAATAAATTCCCAGAGAACAAAACTGAGAAAACACAACGGGCTCCGGATCAAAGTGTTTGGATTAATTAGCTTAAACTGAAAGCTTTCATTCTGATTTCTGCCTCGGCTTGGTGTACAGAAAATGAAAGCGGGGAAGCTTTGTAAGTTGGAAAATCAAATTGTTCCACACTGAAAATATCAAAACGAGATGCTTAACCTCGCTGGGATGCTTTGTTGCTTTCTAAAAGGAAAAGGCATCAAGAGCAACACCTTTACAAGCAGCATGGATCATTGACAGCTTCAAAAAAAGACCTAGATTAGCATAAGCAATTAATATCTTAATCAATTTTCCTCCTTTTCTTCTAAAGGAAAGTATAAAAATACTGATTTTTTTTTCCCAAATTATCAAAAGATTTCTGTATATATGTTGCCTTTACTGTATGGTTAAACTTGAGCTTGAGCTGTGTGTATTAGATGGGGCGGTTCATATAAATCATGCCTTTGCTCAGGCTCTGTGATGGGCATTGCTCATATCAACACTTGCTGGACTGCTGGTGGGGAAAGTAGCCCTGGATTTGCCCTTGGTGTTATATGTGCAGGAGATGGCAATTGAGCCCCTTGCAAATCATATCGTTGATGTTGAAAGGAAAAGTAGTACCGAGATTGGAATTTTATACATGCTTGTAATCTAAAGATGGACAAAACGTGGGTTTGTGACCATTTTCCTACTGTGGGTGAAATTAAAAAATGAAAAATTGGAGATCTGGAGAGTTGTGCTCACTTTGTCATTTTTCATTCTCCTTCCTTGTCCTGCTCATTTCTGTTTCAATGGGAAAATAGGATCAGGGTAAAAGCAAAGGCAGGGGAGAATAATAGAGGAAAAGAGAGACTGGGAGGGAGAAATACATGGGAAATGAGAAATTAAAGTGAAATATTTGGACAGCTTGATTTTCTAGAGATATTTCCAAATGAAACACGTTTCTTGTGGAAGCCTTTCAAGGAGAGAAGCGAAACCAAGCAGCTTTTCCTTCTGGTTTTCAGTTGTCTCTCCCCATTGCAGAACCTGCATGAACCTTGGCTGCGCATCCCAGGTGGGGTTTGCCTGTTACCTGACCCACAGTGTCTTTAACACAGAGATAATAAAACCGCTGCTGGCAGTAAGCATGGCTTTGCTGGCTGCTCCTCTGAGCCCTGCACCAAAGATGCTTCTGCAAGTCAGCAGCCAGCGGTTCCCAGTCGTGTGCTCGCAGCTGTCCCCTGCAGATGGACTCGGCAAAGTCATCTTGCGTGGACATGTCCTCCAGATCTGGATGGTGGCACTTGTGCCCCCACTGACATCGCTATTTAGGAGGTCCCCTGTTTCGGAGCCTTCCCTTGTTTTCTATGCAAGGCCAGGTCTGCAGTCCCATCTGGGGGTTATTTCCCTAGCCGTGGTTCACCTGTGAATCAGGTTGAAGCTGCTGCTGCTGGCACTGTGGTCAGCGGGGCTGGGGCCTGGCTCCAAATCAGTTTTTCCCATGTTTGGGACAGTGGAGGAATGGTAGCTGCTGCCATCTAATGGCTCTAACAATTAATATTCAGGATGGGGAGAGCCGGCACGCTGTGCACCTCCACCACCTTGGTAGTGATCAGCTGATGAGCTCTGGTGGAGCTAGTGGGGTACACTGAGCCCAAAAAGCAGTGCAATGTCCCCTAAAGTGACACTGGTCACAGTGGGCAAGGCTGAGGCTGGACACTGCCATTTCAAAGCCTATGAGAATATCCGTAGAGGTGATGCTTTCACTCTCTACAACTACCTGAAAGGAGGTTGTAGTGAGGGGGGGTCAGTACCTTCTCTCAAGTAACAAGTGAGAGAGCAAGAAGTAACAGCCGCCAGCTGCACCAGGGGAGGTTTAGATTGGATATTAGGAACAATTTCATCACCAAAAGGGTTGTTGGGTATTGGAACAGGCTGCCCAGACCAGCGATGAGATATCCATTCCTGGAAGTGTTCACAAACAGTGTAAACTAGGCCCTTAGTGACATGGGCTAGTGGTGAGCCTGGAAGCCCAGCAGCAGGTCCCAGACCAGTCTGCAGCCTGCAGGAAACCAGCTCAGATTCACTTTCCATGGGCATACAGCCCTGACACAATGGCTTTCCAAGCACCTTCCAAAAGAAAGGCACAGTGTCACCTTTTTCCAGATGATTGAATGGGAATAGCACAGCCTCTGGCTTAGCAGCATCTCCCCAGCACACAGGGGATATATCAGAGGGACCTTTCTCTGCTGTTCCCGCATAGCCTGATAGCTGAGGACTACCTGCGGCTAGGTCCAGAGAGGTAGACAAGGCAGGGGGGCTCCCAGTCAGATCTTGCCTGAGCTCAGCACCCCAGTGTGGGCTGCAGGCGTTCACCCACCCCTCAGCTCCTCCCTGGTCATGCTCAGGGTGGTCTCAGTGCCCCTTAGAGGCTGTCAGCAGTCTACAAGCTACCTGCATCAATTCTTCTGCATTATTGATAGGGTTAAGGCCATTTAATGTTCTGGCCAGTGCTGGGCAGAGATACTTCCAGTCTGTGAGAAGAGCAGGGATGAGAGGCCAAGGGGACAAGCCATGACTGGATGGGGCAGCAGAAAGGGAGGAGCTAGGGGACCTCTTTGCAGCAGCTCTTCCATCAGTCAAGAGAGATCAGATGGACAAAAGACACTTCCATCAGCTGGGGGACCCTCTTCTGCTGTGAAGATGGGGTGGATCTGACTGCTGGCTATGAGCCCATCCTGATGGGGCTGATTCCTGGGGTAGGTGCATGGTGTGGGTCCGTGGGACAAGCTGGTTGTACCAGGGGCTCACTTTGTGTCCCCTTGTGCCCTTTGCCAGGGTGCAGGTGTCCTTGCGCAGGATGGAGCTGCCTCAGGGCTGAGAGCCTGGCATCCCTCATCCCTGCAACCTTGTCAGGGAGCAGACAGGAGAACTGACAGGAGACAGAGGGAGCTGGGAGGAGTATCCTGAGGGTGCATGGAGGTTTCACAAGCTGTTAGCTCAGATCTGGCAGAGCATGAGGTCCAGGCTACCTCTGCAACCTTGGGAGAAGCTGTTCTAGAGGCAGAGAGAGGTTTTCCCTGATAGTCCTGTGCCTAAAAACTGCTATGATGTGTGATGCTGTGGCTGTTTCACCTGCAGCCATTGCCAAAGCAGCAGTGGTGCTGGAAGTTATCATAGCTCTGCCTGCTCCTATGTAAGGATGCCCAAGCATGGCAGTGTGCTGGAGCGGTGACTGCGGTGGGCAGGGTGGCTGAAGAAGGGATGCAATGACCAAAAGAGCTCAAAAGGCCTTTGAGATACAGCACTGTGAGGCTGTACACTCACAACTTCTAGTACTGTTGCTCTTCTACACCTCATCATTGAGCTCTCTATAGTGAAACCAGTGCCTCTAAGACACTTGCACATGGAGTATTACAGTGAGGCTTTCCCTAACGCCTCAAACCTGCCTTCAAGCTGAACTGGGAAAACCTTGAGGTGTTTACACAGGGCTGAACTAAAGGTTGCTTCCAGCAACACAGTGCCAGGCAGGGGCTGATCTTCAGACCCTAGAGCTCAGCTGGCTGGCTCTGGTCCTTCCTTCTTCCTTCCCATGCCTTATCTGTGGCCGGCACTTCCCTGGCTGTGTCTCCAGGCAGTCTGGAGGCTCCCCTGGGTGGTGGCGCCGCATTCTTCCTTTGGATCATTGGTCATATTCAGGGGGGAGCGAGGAGGATGCTTTGGGTTCACACCCCAGTGCCAGGGAGGACACCTCAAATCATCACCCTGGGCTGCTCCCTGCATGGCTTCCCAGTGCTGTGTGTGCCAAAGGGTGGTCCCGGCTTCTGGACCCACTGCTGACACACAGGGTCCATGTTCTAACAGCGCTTACTTCCTCTGCCCCTGGCTGAAAACAATGCAAAGGGAGCAGGCCTCAGCATTACTGAAAAGTAAGCGCTGAGTTCAGCTTAGTTCAGCCCCGGAGCCTGCTTAACCCTATAGTTGCAGGATGGAGCAAATGTCCTGATGCAGGCAGTAGCTATGGGTTGTTGTGTGCTGCACAGGATGGAGAAAAGTAAGAAGGATCTTGACGGTGGAAGAGAAATCTTGCTGGTTTTGCTCTAAAACAAGTGCTTTTCCCATGTCCTGCAGCCAAGTCTGACACCCTACTTCCCGAGCTGCCAGCACACCAGAAAGATGCTGTCTTGATGCCACCCAGTCTTGGGCGTGTGAGAGTACGAGTGAAGGTACGTGGCGACAGGTTCTTCTCTCCCCATTCTCCTGTCCCCCCGCTCAAGCAGGCAGCCTGAAGGGCCCAGGATTGCAGGGCTGTGGCACAGGCAGGTGCTTATTGCCCATTTGCAGAGGGTGAAAGCAGAAGCAGAGAGTGCAAGAACGAGGAAGTGTCCAAGGCTGGGTGGGCAAAGAGGAGGAGGGAAGGAAAGCACTGCTCCACCTAACACCAAAACGGGCCCCCACCCACCTCAGAGAATCAAACCCATGAAACAGGAGTTTGTTTGACCTGGAAATAAACATTTCACCTTGTTTGTTTGCCTTCTTTCATTGGCGAGGGCAGGTTTAGGCTGACTTCCTTTTTCTTTCAGGTTCATATTTAAATAACAAAATAAGAAGCAGCATTTTGAACCTGCCAAGGAGTGGGGAACTGCTGAGTGCTTCCAGGAGGAAACATGGATATTAGAAAAGCTTGATATTAACTCTTTCATTGTTTTCAAAAGAAAAAAAATGCCAGTCTTTTTCTCTGCTAACCCTGTTTGTGGAGTTGAGGCGGGTGCATAAATACTGCTGGGTCCACAGATCTCTTCTTCTGTGTGCATGTATTTGCGTTTTGCCACAGAAGGGGGTTTCAGAGCTGAGCACCTCTGCCGCCTCACCGGGGTGCAGGTAAAGCCTCTCCCTGGGGTTTGCTGTATCAGAGGCAGCCTGTGCACAGCGAGGATCAAAGGTCCCAAGCCCCAAGGATGCAGCGCTGGAGCTGGGAGCAGGAGACAGGTCAGTATGGGAGAAGCTGCTCATGCAAAGCAGCACTTGTCAATGTGGTCTCACTCGGGCTGAACACTGACCATAGTCATCCTCTCCAGCCCTTGTTTGCTGCGGGGCTGGGGTGAAGGTGTCTCCAGGACGTTCATGCTTCCCCCTGGGAGCCGGCGGTCTGTTTATAGCATACCTCTGGGTAACTCATTGACCTCTGCTGGGAAGCGGAGGTTCCCAGGATGATAAGCCACTCTTGGAAGAAATTCCTTTCCTCGCAAGGGAGTGGCGGCGCTGGGCACGCTCGCCCGCCTTGCGAACACGTACACAGCCCCGCGCCGTGTCCCGGCACCGGCAGCGGCCCCCGGGGACCCGGCTCTGGAGACTGGAGCTTGGTGGCCAAGAGGGCTCTGGAGGAGAGCGGCGCTGGGGACAGAGCGGAGGAGCAGGTCAGTACAGCCTCGCACCGCTCTGCCCCTGCAGCCGCTGTGCCGGTGTCTCTGGCTGGGTGACGGTCGCATGCCTGTGCCCTTCGTCCCCAGCTGAGCAGACACGGCCAGGGCGCAGGGGTTGGAGGTGGCTGGAGCAGTGCAGAGCAGGGACACGGCTGTGTGAATACAGGCTGGGGGAGAAAGGCTGCGGTTTTGGTCTCGGCTGAATTTGAGGCTCGGATGCAGTGGTGATGGGCACACTGGGGAAGGATAGGTTTGGTTTGGGTCCTTGGTACCCAGGAACTGATAGGAGAAGGGCAGGAGAAATCACAGCAGACACGCTGAATGTAGGAATGTGTATTTGGGGCCAGGAAAGGTGCTGCTGCGTGACAGCCCCAGAGACCAACAGCGTCTACAGCAGCTCCATTGCACTGACAAGGGTGCCTTGACAGTCACCCTGCCTCTTGTTTTGTGACCTGGGGAAGAAAATGCGAGGCTCTGGTGCTCTGCAGAAGTGGCTGCTACAGCTGCACCAGGTTCACAAAGGGAGCAAAGACCATGGAGACCTGGTACAGGCAGAGACCCCCAGGAAATTGTTTCTCTGCTTACTGGGACCAGGCTTTCCCAGGGAAGCCAGGATGAGGGCTTCAGCAGAGGGATACAAAGGAGTAAGCAGAGGGGTAGGGAGTGGAACGGGAAGTTTCTGAGTTGCTGGCCAAAGGGAAAATTCCATTTCAGGTCAAACAGGAGGCTGACACCTTTGCTTGTACGAGTGGGTTTGGTCACTAGGTTATGTAGGTAAACTTAAAAGCAAAAAGAAGTTTCAAAACCACAAAGGAAGCCATCCTTGTTTAGGAAATGAAACATAATATTCAGTTAATCTGAAAGAAATAGTACTGTCCACTGGGTAGAAGAATTTGGTGCTAATTCGTGAGCTATTGCTAAACCCAACAGCATTCTGAGTGAAGCAAAAGCTTTGCCTGAAAACACCAACCACACTGACAAGATGGGCCCAAACCAGCACCATCTTTCATGTAAAGATGTGCCAGATTCCATCACAGAACCCTCCTGTTCCTGCACCTTCAGAGCATCCCTAGGTTGACTGCGGGAGTTTTCTAAATTCGGAGCATTCCATGGCCAGTGTGCAACAGGAACAGACAGGATCCTTGCCACAGGGAGGACAGTGCCAGCCTGTCCCAGCACTCACCTTCGTGTAGCTCCCTGTGGAGGAGCAGCTTTACACAGGACACATCAGCTTGACTTTGGCACACCAGGACAGAGCACAGAGCTTTGTACCCTGATGTCTGGGGCTCAGGAGTCAGGTGAGCTGCAGGGAAGAGGATGAGGATGGTCCCTTCTCCAGCCAACTCCAACATTTTGTCACCTCATTTCTCCTGATGATGATGAGAAACCCCCATGTTTTCAGGCTACTCACAGCTAGGCAGGCTTTTGTTAGAGGCTTCCCAGTTAGCTCCAAGAGCGCAGACTCCATCCTGCCACAGCCTGTCCCAAAGCTTGCTACTCCTTGTGCCTTGCTTTAGGGGCATTGCAGTGGTGCCAGGCAGCCCCCACCATGGCACAGGAATCTGTCTGGTGAAAAACTACTCACTGGGGTAATTACTACTGGAGAAGCTTAAGGCCATGTCATGCATTGGGATGCATGGCTTAGAAGAGCCAGCAATGCTCCTGGAACACCCCACAGCAAACAAGTCACTGCTGTGGTGGCACAGGCATTGGCTGGCTGCTGAAGGAAAGGTCCATCCCTAAAAGACCTCCTTATCTGTGACTTCCATCCCTAGAGCTTTTGGTTTTTATTTTGCAGGGGCTCTGTTGCTCTGCCCAAGGATCCTCTGCAGACATCAGCCACCCATAGCGCAGTGAGAGCACACAGCCAGTCCTGAGTCCTGGTCCTGGATGCTGGGGGAGGTCAGAGCATGTGAGCAAAGAGGGACTGAGACTTCATCCTGTGCAGCCCAAAGGATCCCACACAGCAGCTAAATCAGTCCCTCCTGGTTTTCACACCTGGGGCTCAGACAGTTCTGATCACAGAGATGAGATGAGCCCCGTTAGCCCTGCAGGAGTCCACAGTGTCTGTGCTTGCAGAGAACTCATCTGTGGCTTGCCTGGCCATAGCCCTGCTCTGCTGAGGTTGGTGTGGAGCAGGCAGTGCTGCCAGCCACCCTCACTGTGAAACAGGGACAGCATCAGCTTGGCCGGGAGGAAGGTGGTCCAGAAGCAGCCAGCCCTGGATGGAGGATGCTGGATGAACCCCAGCAGGGCAGCTCTGCAGGTGAGGTGAGTGCTTGCACTGCCATCAAGAGCAGGGCTGCCTTAGGAGGTGTGGAGAGCAGTGCTGAAGCTCTCTGGAGAGCCCAGCAGGAAGCTGGGTCAGACCATGGTGCTTCCCATGCCTTGGCTGGCAGGAGGAATGACAGGAATGTGCCACGTGGGCTGGGCAACACACTCCCAGGAGCCCAGGGTAATGGCATTGGTGGGGCCAGCACAGGGTAGCAATGCCAGTTGGTGGGATGAGAACCCCTCCCAGAGTGCAGCATCGGCTCTTTGGCCCCCAGCACAAGAAAGGAGGCATGGACCTGTCAGAGGAGATACAGAGGAGGGCCATGAAAATGACTGGAGGGCTGGAACACCTCTCCTAGGAAGAAAAGCTGAGTATAATCCAGGGACACCTTACTGCAACCTTTCAGTACCTAAAAGGGTCTTGTAAGAAGGGTGGAAAGAGGCTTTTTACTAGGGCCTGTAGTGACAGGACAAGGGGAAATGGTTTTCAACTGGAAGAGGGGAGAATTAGATTAGATTTAAGGAGGAAGTTCTTCCCTGTGAGGGTGCTGAGATGCTGGCACAGGGTGCCAGAGAAGCTGTGACTGCCTCAACCCTGAGAGTGTTCAAGGCCAGGTTGGACACAGGGGATTGGAGCAACCTGCTCTAGTGGAAGGTGCCCCTGCCTGGGGCAGGGCACTTGGAACAAAGTCTTTAAGTGGAAGTGGTGGAGTCACCATCCCTGGAGGCATTTAAAAGATGTGTGGATGTGGCACTGAGGGGCATGGTTTAGCGGTTAGCACATTGGCAATGCTGGGTTAATGGTTGGACTCAGTCTTAAAGGGCTTTTCCAACCTAAATGATGCTATAATGCTATGATTCTAACCCAAGCCATTCTGTGCTCTGTGCCCATCGCCCCCGCCTCGCCGGCAGACGGTGCCGCTCAAAAGGCACATTGTGCATTGTGCCTGTGGCTGGGGCCGAGCCACGGTGCCGAGCAGTGCACTCCCCCCTGCCAGCGCTCCACCAGCCCCCCAGCTTGGGGCTCGGGTGTTGCTGGACACATGGGCTGCTGCCTCGAGATCCCCTGGCACCAGGACCTGTCCCTGGGATGCACAGGTAAGCTGTCCCTGGGGATGCCGTGGCAGGACTGCGAGACCTGTGGCTGCAAAGCTCACACCGTTGATGGGGCCACAGGGGAGCTGAGCCCTATATCCCTTTGGCTGCTCTCCTGCCTTTGCCTAAATGGCCACTGGTGTCCCCTCCTCCTGCTGGGAACTTGTGTCACTAGATTTGGGTGTGTGGGGAATGAGGCAGGACGCTTTGGCAAGGGAGGAGAGACAATGACTAAGGGAGGGGGGTGGTTTATTCCCATGGTGTTGTATTTTCAGAAGCCCTCTTGCCACCCCTGTCTTGCTGCCACTGCTGCCCAGGAGCACCCTAACAACGCAAGGCTTACAGAGCCCATGGGGTGCTGCCAGCCCCAGAGAAGCGATTCCCATGCTAGAAATGCCCAAATGATCTAACGGGGCAGTGCTAATGGGCTGCAGGAGGCAGCTGGCTCAGGGCCAGTGGCTGTGGCCGTGTTCCCAGGAGAACCAGAGCCAGTGGGTGCACAAGCACCACAGCCCTGAGTGCTGGGACCTGCCCCTGGCTCCAGGCTGGGGCTGTTTCCTGACCCCTGTTACAAAACATTTCAGCACCAGGGAGGTAAATGAGTCACTGGCATGACCAGGGACAGCTTCTTGCCAGCAGCTGCAATTGGTCTCTTCAAACAGCTCCCAGTTCCCTTTCTGAGCCTGGCCCAAATAGAAATAAACACCAAATCAGCGCGTGCGTACCTCCTCTCAGCCAAGCGAACCCTGGTCTCTGCCTGTCTCTGTGGAGACCCATCAGGATGCTTTGTCATGCCACAGGCAGAAGTGCCCATCCTGCCTCCACCTCCTGTGGAGACCTCTCGGGCAGGGAGCATCCTGCCAGGGATACGAATGCTTCTCCTCACCTCCTGTCTTTCCCAGGGGAAGAGTGTGACTCCTGCTGCCCCCGCTCCCCTGTGCTCCTGCCCCGCTGGGACCGCCTGCAGCACCAGGGAAAATGGTGGAGGGTCAAGACCATGGCATCAGGTACCTGTCCTTGGGGAAAGGGGACCCAGCCGCTGCCCACTGGGGACTGCTGGGATGCAGGGGGGAGAGGCAGGGATGGAGCAGTCCCACCCAGCCCAGCCCTAGGAGCCAGATCACATTTAGCTCTGCCTCCGGCTCCTTTTGCTTCCCCAGCTCCGTTTCCCCTGTGTGTACAAGGGATGTGAGTTGCTGGATGAAGTCCTTTGTTAAGTGTGTTCAGATCAGCTGTTGAGAAACGTAGAGCCTTTTCTTTCAAAGAAAAGCTCATTTATTACAGGTCCAGCCTTGGGCCATTCTTTTCTACTGCTAACTATAACCTAGGATTATAATTCTGCATGCAAATAACAGTTTATTTGACTGACTTGCAAAGCTGGCTCATTAGAAACAATGGTAGAGTGTGGTTAAGGTCACAGAAATGACTTACAAAAGCTGCTGCATGTTCCAGCTCCGGATCTCCAGGTGCATGTTTATCTTATAAATCCAATCTGATTACTGACAGAAATCGAGTTTTAATCTTGTCACCCTTCCACAGCCAATACAGCCGTGGAAGAGCAAGCTGGATTTTTATGTGCCTCTGCCTTCATTAGCATAATTACCAGCTGAAGTTTCAGTTCCTGAATCCTTTATGGCAATAGCTGATGATGTGTGAGGCAGAGAGAATGCAGCTTGGGTTTGAGACAGCGACCAGAGTAGGCAGGGGGCAAAATCTCATTTTGACTGTCAAATTGATGAGCAAACTCTCCTGCACTGGGGAAGTTCTCTTGCTCTGAGGCCTCCTCTGAAATACTCTATGTCAAGGGGCCATCCTTCTCCAGATCTGCTCAGTGAGGGTCTGTCCCAAGAGCAAGTAAGGAAGGTCCCCTCACTTCAATGCTGCTCCAGCACTGGAAACAAGTCAGTATCAAGTGCATCATGTCGTTAGGACACATCAGTCCCGTGGATCTTGACTCCAACCTTGAGCATGAGTTTAGGGTGATATGAGATTCAGACAACCCCAGCCAGATCTGCATTGCAACACATGGGCTTTGCTTTCATGTAGTGTGGTTAGGCAGATGCCCTGGGTTCAGAGTTACTGGCTGGGCTTAAACCACAACAGCAGACTATCCAAACCTCTGCCACAAAATTTGACAGCAGCTCTTCTGTGTGTGTGTCCCCTTGCTAGGTAAGGCTGAGGCATCAGAGCCAAGCAACCCTGATACTGAGGCAGCAGAAGGTTCTCCAGACACCCCCTTGGTGCTGCTGGCTGTCAGGGAGGGCTTTCCACAAGGTAAGGTGCTGCCTTTGGTATCTCCCATGTTTCTGTGGTTGAATGCAGCAAGTCCTGGCACTGCAGTTAGTTGACCCCCTGTTATCCCTCGCGTTCCTCAGCTTTGCTGCTGAAGGGGGATGAGGGGATAGGTTTGTGTTGTTCGAGCATCACAACCAGGGTGGAGGCACTGGTGGGGCTGGCTGCAGGGAGGCAGTTCTGTGTGCATGGAGCTCCTTCTCTGCCTTATCCCTTCACATTTGCTTTTCAAGAGATATCGCTCTTCTTCTCCATTGAGAGCCGCTCCTCCCAGTGCCTCAATTCCCAGCTCCAGGAAGCAGCCAGAAAGAAGCTGTGGGCCCTAGAGAGTGATGACAGAGATGTCTGTGCCCTGTTCAAGGTAAGCGTCCCAGCTTGGCAGGGCACGCTGTATATTAGGAGGGTCCTGGTGTGATGGGATATGTGATGATGAGATAACAAACCCAGCCAAGAGAGAGGAGTTCCTGCAAGGCTGCTGCAGGGTATGTTCTGCACATGGGGACTCTGTAAGGGAGCGGAATGGTGGCGGAAATGAACTGGTAACAGGTGAGAGGCAGATGCAGAGCTGAGCTTCATGTCATGTGTCTTATATTGGAGGCTCTGAGCTGCCTGGAGCTATTGACTGCAGCACCATTCCCTTAACCCCAGGTAACTAAACCACCTAGCTTTGTTCTCAACTATGCTAATAAATGAGTGCCTGGTCTCATTCCAGGGAGTATTATTACTCCCACACTGAGAAAGGAGACCGCCTGACAGAGTCTCAGGACTGTTCCTTAATCTTCCTTTGTTTTCCACACTCAGGAGCTGTCGGCCAGGCTGGTCTGCATGCAAGCACAGGAGGATCGGTTCGTCCTCACCTTCAAAACCCTAGAAGAAGTCTGGAAGTTTTCCACATATCTGACTTTAGGTAATGTTTCCAAGGTGAGGGAGACCTAAACAGACAGTGTGAGGAGGAGTTTTAGAGAAGATATTCTTTGTCACCAAAAAAATCAGTAACGTAACAGGGTGGACAGATGAAGAATATTAATTAGAAGGCCTTGATGTCCATCTACAGATTTATGACATCACTGTCTGCATCAGTGAACAAGACCCAGGAGGATGCTTTTTGGGTAATCCCTCTATTGCATTTTGGGAATGGAAACGGAATTAGGGGCTGTTGCCTCACAGCATGGTTGCAGATGGCAGGCTGGGAGACATCCAAAGAGCACTTCATCCTGCCCCATGGAGGACAATGTTAACACTACTTTCCCTCTTGGTTTCATAGGGTATGTGGGCAACTGCCTGGAACAGCTTCTCTTTGACCAGGAGTACTGGCTAAACTGTGCTCTGATGGAGGACACAGAGATCAGAGTTACTGTGGATGAAGATCGCCTGGCTACCATATATATGGGTCTGCTACTACAGGAAGGTGAGAGGGACTGCATATGTAGGGACTTCCACAAAAGCATCTTACAGGGCTGCACTGTAGCCCCGTCCTGGGCTATGTCTTGCACTCATGCCGTTGACCTGGGCACGACTCTGTTTCTGCAGGTAACTTTTTTTCCAGAGTGATTCCTGGTGCCCGGCAGCTGGAGCAAGAAGGAGAGGAAGTCCTGAAGCTTTGCAAGAACGAGCTGATCCATGTGAAGAGTATTGGAGAGGAGTCCAAGTGGGAAGGGATGTCCTTACTGACAGGTCAACGAGGCATGGTGCCTGTGACAGCTCTAGAGCCGATACCTCACCCATTTTACCAGTAAGTAGAATGGACAATTAACAGAGAGCTCAAGCCAAGATTCTTCTCTGATCCTGATGCATGAACTGGCACCATGCCTGGAATGAGAAGTTGCTCTTGCCTCTAGCAGTGGTCAAGAGCTGCACAGTTCTGTGAAGATATACATTATACATAAAGACAACCCCTGGAACCAATTCAGGTCCTGTTAAAGGGGCAATGCAAGGGCATACTTCAGATATCATTCTTGTATGATATCAATTTAGGTCATACATGAGACTATTTACATGTGAATAACTGGGAGAAAAAGTGTAACTCAAGACTTAGCCAGTCAAAGTGTGGCCTCATGTTGGACACATGGATGAGCCTCAAAGACACCCTCAGCTCCTCTTATCCTGCTCTTACCATGGGGTGTAAGGCTGCAGTTGTGAGACGCAAACTGCCTCCACGCCCAGTAACACCATTACAAGAAATTACTAGACTGACCATGCTCCATAGCAGCTCTGGCACCCCTGGAGGACAGAACATCTGTCCTGGTGCTGGCCTGAGGACAGGGCTACTCAGAGAGGACCAGTGTGGTTCCCTTTCGCTTTGCAGGTGGTTCCTGAAGAGCTATGCTGTGAGTTTTGGCATCTCCCAAGAGATCAGTGGGACAAGCAGTGAGCCAATTGGTGAGTGACCCCCGTGTAGCACAGCTGCCCTTCCCAGGGAAGGGTACAGCTCTTGCAAACCTGGGTTTGTCCACAAATGCAAAGGACCCATCTCCTGACTGATGACACTCCACTGCAATGTGCTTTAAGGGAAAACAGCATCTTTGGCATCTCTTGAATGGAGAACGGAGCTTGCAAATTGCATGTACTTAGAAGGAGCATCTGAGCAACACAGAGTACAGAGGGCTTCTGGTGGCATCCTCCTGCCACTGGGTTTTCTATTGTACTGCAATTTTACCACTCCTTTAATTCTTTCAGAACTGAAGTTTTATATAATGAGTGCATGTGAAATCTGTGCCCACCATTCACCAGGCCATTCCTGCCCATACATGGGCATCGTTCAGTGTGTGCTGGACTTGAGAAGTCACTACAGGTGTGAATTTGGCATGATGTAGAGTAACGGTCATTTGTACTGTCAAAGATTTCACTCCTGGCAGAGAGCTGAGACAGTTCAGCTTCATGTATCTAGACACATTCCATACTGCAGCTCACAGAGGTTTTAGTATTTGGCTATGTGGCATTTGTCCATGTCTTTTGTGTATTTTATTATAATCCTTTTCTCAAGAAGAGATGTGACTGAGAGCACAATAAATCTTAGGGGACAGGGAGGTAGCCTTCTCAAGCTGAAATCACAGTGTCTCCTTGCCCAAGTCTTCTCCAGCAAGGAGTTTTTAACAGTGGCCTTACACTGAAATGCCCTTTTTTGCCTTGGTTTCCCAGTCAAAGGCAGGTGCACAGCCACAAAGGACCACAGAGGAGCAGCATGGGATGAACTGAGTTTCTCCAAGGGAGACAGCATTGAAGTCATTGGCTTCTTCATTCCAGGACTCCCTTGGTGTGTGGGCAAATCCCTCAGCAGTGGGAGCACTGGATTTGTCCCAACTCAATACATAAGTCCCAAGGCTTGTGAACCTCTGTAAGTTTACTGCTACCATGTCAATTAAATTAAACTCAGAAGAAAATGAAGGGAAGACTCCAAGTCCCAACTCAAGGCTATGTGAGAGTCCAGAGCAGGTGATTTGCTTTGCAAGGCGTTCACAGAGGATTCATTTGGGGTCTATCCAGAAGCCTTGGAAAGTCTGTGCTGCCAACAGGCTGCAGGAGGCTCTGCTCAGACAAAGGAGTTGTATTTCACTTGTCTCAGGTGATTTTTGGGGACAAACAGATCTGGCCCTGGGCTAGGCCTGGCTTCGTTTTAAGAAAGCCCAGTCCATCTGTATACCAAAGTGGCTTTGCAGTTCCACCTAGAAATGTTCTTGACTTTGTGGCTTTGTCTGAGGAGCTGTGAGTGTGTCAAGGGTGGGGAGAGTGATCACAGCCAAGAAAACCAAGTCCTGCTTTGCTTCCTCCTGTCCCTTTGCTTTCTGTGGGAGGTGGAGGCAAACAACCACTGGCACAGCTCCTCACTGAGCAGAATTAAACACCCTCCCAAGGACACAGTCAGAAGTTGTCCAGGGAGGGAGGGTGGTGCAAGCCCGTGCTGATGACCTGGGTGCTTATATTTGTTGGTGACTTAAAGACATAAGTCAGGTTCAGAACCCATCCAAAAAGGCTCCTCCTCCAAGAGTGTATGTGGGAGGATGAGGTCCTAACCTGTTACCAGGTCTGCTAGGCTTCCCTGGGTCATGCTCACTCAGGGTAAATCTTCGGCACTTCTCTCTCATACTACAGAGAACAGAGATCAAATGATGCCCTGACCTCAGAAACGGCTTCTGGAGACAAAAAAGGCAACAATAGGTTACTCCCACTAGTACCTATTGGTTCCTTCATGACAGCACGGATCTGATATCCTTGATGAGGAAGGTGTCCAGATTGTATTCATCTGCAGTAGAGCTTTTCTGGTGGGAGGAAGAGGAGGGGTGGGAAAGCCCAGCCCAGCCTACGTGACAGTTGTAATGTCAGGAGATGGGGAGGCACTGACTGTTTTCTCCTGATGTCTGCCTCAATGCAGGGGAAAAGGCTTGGTGTTCCTGAGTGAGGAAGAAAAGACCCTGCTCCTGTGCATCCCCTGCAATGGTGGAGAGCAGCACTTCACCACCCTCCTCAGTGACCTGGCATGCACGGACATCACCTCTGTGTACCGGCTGGGTGAGCCTCCCCTTTCCTTACGTATCCAGCCATATGGCTGCCCATGAGGAGCAGTGCTGGGCAGTGCATAGAGAGCTCCTTGCTTTTTGTTTTCTGTTTGTCTCTTTGTGTAGATGGTTTTGAACCTACAGCCATGTTCCCGAAAGTGCCATCAGGTGAGCATGTGGAAGGGACATAATGGGTTGCTTTTATGATGACTTTTGAGGGTGAATTTTGACATGGGGAAATATCTCATTATGATGCCTGCCCCTTCCAGAGGCTGTTCTCCGTGGCTGTAAAGATATCCAGCTGCTCCAGTCCTGGGAGGAAATAAATGAGTTGGCTACCAATAGCACCTCTGAGCTGTCTAGCCCCAGCAGTGAATTAGCCCCTCACACACTGGAAGATGTTCTCCTGGAGAAGCTGGATGATTTTGATGATCCCAAGTTCTTCATTGACTTGAATGCTGGACACATGGAAGATTCTGATGTCTTTGACCCCATATTGACCTTCCTTAATCAAGACAGTTACGTGCCCAGTTTCCAAAGCCTCTATGATCTCAGTTTTTCCTTTCTCAACTCCACTTTTTATGGTTTCTCCGATGAGGATGAACTGATCTTGTACCTTGAAGCATCCAGGAACTGGGCCAAGAGGACTCATTCAGTTTGGGCTCATGTCAGGCTCTGTTTCCTCTTGGGTAAGCTTTGCATCAAAAAGGTCAAGTTCTCTCAGGCCCGAGTTTACTTTGAGGAAGCCATGAGCACCCTGGACAGGGGTTTTGGGGACCTGCCCCTGTTGGCTGCATTGCATGTGAACCTTGCCTCCATCTACTTGAAGCAGAACATGAAGCACAAGTTCTCCTGCCTGCTGGGAAAAATGGTGGCCTTGCTTGTCTGCCTGCCTGGCCGCTCTTTCAGCTCTGAGAATGAGCTGGAGGTTATGATATATGTCCTGAGGGAAGCCATTGCTGTGGGTAATGCTCCCTTGGAGGCACGGGTCTGCTTCCTCATTGTCAAGCTCTTCCTACAACTGGGCAAAAACGATGAAGTGCTGCCCTTTACCGAGCATCTTCAGTGTCTCGCCACCACTTTACTCAGTCCAGACACTAGTTCTATGCCACTGGATGCCACCCCCATCTTGAGCTACCTGTATGACAGGAAGTACTTGCCAAATATTGCACTGGCCTCTGCCAGGTTGTTTGTTCCCACTGGCATCAAGGGGACACCGACACCCACTTGGAGAGCTGGCTTTATCCTCCAGAATACTTCCAAACTCCTGGGAAGCCAGCTGGAGAGGAGCAGCATCCCAGCACTGGCCTGTTTCTATCTCAAGCAAGCACTGCAGTTCTCTGGTGAGAGCAGAGCGGTGCCCATCCAGAGGATGCTGTGTACCATCTTGTCCAGGATGTACCTCCAGCATGGTGTGTTGGATGGGGCGGTTTGCTATGCAGCCATGGCTGTAACCCTCAGTAGACTGTTGGGCGAGGAGGAGGCTTTTGAGTCTTCCCTGTCATTGGGGTGGATGTATCTCCTGCACAGCCAGCCAGGACCCGCTGCAGACATCATGTGGCAGCTCTTGCACTCTCTGCATGGGACAGACAGTGTGACTCAGGGTGGAGCAGTGCACAACCTCCTGGCCATTGCCCTCAAAGGAGAAGGGCAGGTACAGAAGTCTGCAGAGAACTATCTCCAGGCCCTGCACAAAGCCAAGGAGACAGGGAACAAGAGGAACCAGGCTATTGCTCTGGCTAACCTGGGACAGCTGAGCCTTTCACATGGGGCAAACCAGCTCTCTGAGCTTTACCTGCTTCAGTCAGCTCAGCTCTACGCTGAGCTCCAGGGCAGCGAAGACCTGGAGATGGAGTTGGTGCGAGTGCTGCTGTGGCTAGCACAGGCCATGGTGAACAGGCAGAGGATGGAGGATGGCAAACTCTGTTATGAACTGGCGTTGGTTTTTGCCCTGAAGTGGCATAATGTGAGGAGTGAGTACAGCCGTGCTGGTGGGAACCAAGGCAGCGTTCAGCTCTGTGTGCAGCACCCTAACGCAGTCCCCTGACCTGTCCTTTTCCCTTCCCTGTACCATGCAGGTCAGCTTCACATCACTGAGTCTCTCTGCCATTTCTACAGCAAAGTGTCCCCCAATCTCCAGGCCTGCATCACCTACCATGAGCACTGGGTATCTTTGGCACAACAGTTGCAGGACAGGGAGCTGGAAGGCAGTGTCCTGCAGACCCTCAGCCAGCTCTACCAGGCTTTGGGAACACCTGAGTAAGTCCTGTCTATGGCTGTTAGATGCTGCTAGAGCAGAGTCTGTGCGCACCCAAAGGAGGAGCAGTGGCTGTTAGCTGGGACAACACTGGGTTCTAGCCAAACACAGTTTTCCAGAAAGACATCCAGCTTTGATCATAGGGGACCCAGCAACAGGGAATTCATCACTTCCTTTGGAGGCTTTTTCCAGTGATTAATCACCATTCACCAGTAAAAATAGGTTCTTTATCTATCATTTGAATAAGTCTGGCTTCAGCCTCCAGCTGCTAAGTCTGTCTTTCCTACCTCTGCTGAAATATATTCCCCGGGGAGGTGTTTAAGACCCTGTATCAATTCCTCTTTCAATCTCCTGCCTGACACGTGCAGGTGACTGATTAGATTAGGTGGGAAGGGAGAGAGGGAAACTTGGACAGACCACAGACTTTGTCAGTCTTTGAAGGCAAACATGTCAAATAGCAGAGAGCTAGCTCCCATGTTCCAGAAGGACAAATGAGCAGGGGATGTCGTTAACTTGGATGTTAACCTTGCCTTGCTAAGTCACAGTGAGTTCAGAGGGAAGGTATTTAGGAAGCAGACACCTGTCATGTGAATGATGCTATTTAAGATCACAAAGCTCCCCATTCCCTGCACTCCAAGGACAGCTGGAGCACAGTTGCAGGCAAGACACCAAGCAAACAAACATGCCCTGGGCAGTGCCCAGCACTCCCTTGGCCACAGCTGCCTTCTGCAGGCAGTGTGTCCAACCTGCTGGCTTGTCCTGCTGCTTGTCCCCTTGTCCTCCAGTGACCAAGGGCTTGCAAAGGGGCTCTGAGGTCTTGCACATGTAGCCACAGATATTCCTCTTTGCACCAAGGGGCAGACACTAGGCAGGGATGTGGGTTTGGGTGCCAGATGATGTATGGAAAACTTAGGTGCAAGCACTCCCTGTCTTATAGCTGGGAGTGACCTTGGGGCTTAGCACAGGGGGGGCAAATAGAGTTTGCAGATGACCTGGACAAAACCCCCTTTATCAGATTAAACAAGCAGAGGTGTGGAGCAGCACCTCTGGGACCTACCTTGGGGCTGTGCTGAGCACTGGGATCCTGGGCTGGTCTGTGGTTGCCAGATGATAACACACACATGCACTAAAGCATGGAGACTTACACAGTTTTACCTTGCTCAGAGCTGTCCATTTGTCTCTAACCTTTGGCAGCTTCAGAAGACAGGATTGCCAATGGAGAGGTGGTGTAAATTTGCAGCTCATTGCTGGAGGTGTCATTTGGTTTCCCTGTAATGGACTTTTCCCTGTTTCCATCACAGGGCTCTGAGACAGTCCCTGGACTGCACCAAACAGAGTCTAAGGATCTTCATTGACCTTGAGGAGACTGTGAAAGCAGCAGAGGCCTGGCTGCAGGCAGGAAGGCTCTATTATCTTATGCAGGAAGATGAGCTGGTGGAAATGTACTTTCAGGTATGGAGGAGGTGGCTAAAGCAGTCCTATACACATCCTATCTAGCTGCATTCCTGTCATAGCTCCTTAGTAGGAATGTTTTGCAGCTGGAAGACCAGGAAGAGAAAGTTCTTACAGCCAGTGTGAACCTGCTGCTGGAAGGAGGAGCTGTTGCCTGACACTCATGCACTAGCTGGCACTAATTTTCCTGTCTTGCCTTCATATACTGGGTTTAGAGGATTTGGGGTGAGAGCCTGTGAGTTCATTGAATGAGGAAGTGATGTAGGAGTGCCAAAGGAAGCTGGAGGTGCCAGGTGAACGGCTCCCATTGAAACACACATAGATAAGGAGCAAGATGCCAGGGAAGTGCTTGGAGACTTCATGTAGTAGAAGACTACTGGCTTCTTTCCATCTCTAGCACTATTTTGTCAGCTGAGCTGCAAAATGGAATAATGGTTCATCAAATCTTAGGGCTCCTTCATTCAGGGAGCAGCTTCTATTAAAGATGGGAAACCTTTTCAAGTGCCCAGAGTCAGCAGAGCAGAAAGCTGATCGAGTCTGCTGAGGTTGAACAAGGTATTGGATATTGAGTATTGGTATCAAAGTATTGAACTGGGTATTGAGCAAAGCACCAGCCTGGACACACATAGATGTTTTGGATCCTCATTCTGTTACCCAGTTACCCATATATGCCTGCTGGCCAACCTTTCTCCATGCTGTTTAAAGCACTGGGGCTCATGTTTATGATGGATTGGTTTTATTTAATCACACAAATTTCTATATGCAAATATCACTTTCCAAGTCTCACTCCAGTTCATTTTCTTTCTAGGCAGCCGTTCAGACTGCTCTGAAAGGGGAGAACATCTCCTTGGCCATGGATCTCTATGAAAAAGCAGGTGATACCTTTTTTAATGGCAGCCAAAACAGAGAGAGAGCAGTGGACTTTTACAGGGTACTGATCCTGACAAACATTTCTGTCCTTGTGTACCCACAAGGTGATGGGTGTGGGGAGCTTGGCCTCCGGGCTGGCTGCAGCACTGTGCAGACAGGCTGGAGGGATGGAGAGGGACAAGGATGGTTCTGAGTGTGCCAGAGTGTAAACTGCTGCAGGGGGGAAGCCTGGAGCACAGACATGCTTTGCAATGGCTTTAGCTCATCCCAGAGATCATCTGGGAGGTGGGAGCAGCGTCCTCACATTATAAATCCTGGAGTGTTAGATATGAGCTGGTTGCTCCTTGGGACATGCTCAAAGCCAGAGTATCAGGCACCTAAGGAAGGACAGAGATGTGAGGCTCAGGTTTTGAGAACCATGCTCTGGGATATGAAATATATTTCCAAGGGAAGGAAGGAGCTAAGACCTGAACCTGCAGCACTCAACCCCTCCATCATCTGCCTGTTATATCAAGCACTTGTTCCATGTCCTGCTGCTCTATCACCCCTCTGCTGGCAGTACTGTACCAATACCTCCAAGAACAGCCTGGACTTACTGTCCTCTCTCCTCAGGGAGGTGCTGTGCCCTTGGCCAGGAAACTAAAGGCCTCCAAGACAGAGCTGCGGCTGTTCAATAAGCTGACGGAGCTGCAGATCAGGCTGCAGGGCTACGAGAAGGCTCTGGAGTTTGCCACACTGGCAGCCAGGCTGAGCATCAGGGTCGGTGAGTGATGCACACGCACAGGGCATGGGGACTGCTGTTGTCTTTCTGTGTGGGAACACTGCGCATATGAAAGGGGGATCTCCTGCTCTCAGGAGGCTGCTGGACCTGTTCTTATCCTAACTGGTAACATCTTCTTAAGGCTGCTTCCCTCTTTAAGCTGCATGACAGCCACATGGGAGTGCTTTGCCGTGGTGGTGGTGGGACTGTCTGAGCAGAGAACTGTTGCTACACTGGAGCACGGGAAGTCTGGGGAAGGCACAGGGCTGAACACTTCCTCTCTGCCCTAGCTCTTCTGATAAACTCATCCCTTCTCATTACAGAAATAGTTTGAATGAGCAAAACGCCAGCGTAAATGTCTGAGATGGAACCAGACTTTTAATAGCCTCTTTGCAGCTCCCAAGAAATGCCCTGGTTGAATGATTTGTTCCCTGGGCAATCCGTCCAGTGTTGGTATCAGCATCCCTGCCCATGGCTCTGTTTCCTTTGGACCACCTACTAATGCAATGTCTCATTAGGAAGATATCCATGCCCCAGGCTGTTGAGCAAATGCATCCCCAAGCAGCTCAGCATGGGATGTGTGGTGAGCTGTTGCAGGGTGACTGTATCAGCAACTCTTTTCTAGGAGACCAATTACAAGAGCTGGTTGCATTCCACCGCCTGGCTACAGTCTACTATTTCCTGCATATGTACGAGATGGCAGAAGATTGCTACCTGAAGACCCTTGCCTTGCGTCCCCCGTTGCTGCAGTGCTCTGGAGAGGCCCTGTACTACTGCAAGGTGTATTGCCACCTTGGCAACCTGACCCTGAACAAACTGAAGGTAGGAAATCTCTCCATGATGCTGTTGAGCACTCTGGTCTTGGCAGAGAGCTGGAGGTGCAGTATCACATCTGCACATGTAGCAGTTGCATCCTGTGACTCTCCATCCTATCTGTAGCTTTAGAATGAATGCACACAATGCTGCCACAGCCAGGTTTTGAAAGGGTAAAAGCAATTTGAAAAGAGGTGCTGGCACTTAGCTGTGACTGTATGGAGCCCCATTTCAATGAAGTCAGGTGTCACCGTGTTCTGCCTGGAACCACTGGGCTCTGTTCCAGTTCCCTTATTCCCTGTGACCCTCAATTAAACCGCTTCCTAATGCCTGCCCTGTCCTTTACCGTTAGGATGAACAGGATGCAGCAGCCTACTTCCTCCTGGCCCTCGCTGCTGCGACCGAGCTGGGAGACGAGGGGCTGCAGGGCCTCATCTGCACCAAGCTGGCTGACATCCCTGGAGCCCTGCAGGGACCCGAGGGCACAGCGGGCTGTGCCACGTTCCGGCCCAGGTGGCTGAGTGAAGGTGGCCACGTCGTCTGACAGACAACCAACTGGGGACTCTAGTGCGAGCCATCACACAGCATCATGCTGTACCACTGGCACAGGTCCACGTGCTCTGCAGGACAACCGGCCCCGGAGAGCATCGCATCCTAAGGAGCTGCAGTGTTTGGTCTTCTTGTCCCCAACAGGCAAGGGGTGAAGATCTTGGGACCCTGCCCTCATTCTCCAGGAGCACGGATGTACATCGGGGCTGGGCATCTGGGCAGGATGGGGACCCAGCAGTGGTGCTGGAGCCTGCGGTGCAGTGGGGATGAGCAACAGATGGCATTTGGAGTATGGGTGCCCTGCCTGGATGGGGATAGGAAAGTGCTGCATGTGCCAGCTGCCACACACACCTCAGGTCCCATGGGGCAGCTCAGCCCAAACCAAATGTGTTTTAACTTGAATAGCAACTCCTGTATTTATTCCTACCTGTTCTCTGTCCTATCTGCTCTGCGCAGGTCTGTGGCCCATTCCTCTGCAATGCCATGGACCTCTTTGGTACAAAGCACCACCAAAGCTTGTGGCAATGAGAGGCAGAATTAGGGAAAGGAGAAGTGAAAGGGGCTGTGGATGAGCCCTGAATGCAGGTGGGCAGTGGCTCAGGGGCAGGCAGAGCCCACCCTCACTCCAGCCCTGCCATTCAGCTCACCAGTGACGTTGGAGCAGCTGTGGTGGCCTCTTCTGCCCCACAGCACATGTGTGCTTTCAGCATCTAAAGCATGACCACACTGTGGGTCCTGCACAGGAAAAGAGCACTGGATCAGGCTGCCCAGGGAAGTGGGGCAGCCACCACCCCTAGAGGTATTTAAAAGATTTGTAGATCTGGGGACATGGTGGACTTAGTGCTGGGTGAACAATTGGGCCTGATGATGTTGTGTGGCACACATCCAGCCCCTGGGCAGGGATGCTGATGGGACACAGGGGGACTTCTGTTGGGGAGAGGCAGCTGCAGTGCCTTTCCATGGGCCATTGCCAGCCCCAGAAGGAGCCAGCAGCCTGCAGGCAGCAAGCAAGCTGCCTTCAAGTGCCCTGAGCTACATGGCTGGAGAGAAGCACAAACTCCTCTGCGGAGCAAGCAGGAGGAGCAGGAGGCATGGAGGAGCCTTCTGAAGCATCAGGAGCAGCAGCAGCTCTCCTCCATAGCCCGTCTCACCACCAGAGAGCAATAACTGCCCATGTTTGCAGCCTCATGCAGGCAAGTGCTGCTTAAGGCTGACTTCAATTTTCAATCTTGACTGGTGAAGAGTGAAGGATGAGCAGCTTTTCCAGCTCATCTCTTTGCTCTGACAATCAGTGGGCCATTGGGGGCTTCAGAAGGAGACCCAGTTCCCAGTCCTTCCACCTCCCTGCCGTGCTCCACTGCTCGGAAATGCTAAATGCAGAACATTCATTTCTTCACTGCTCTTTGCAAATGCTGACTTCGTTTTCCCCCTCTAATCCCTTCGAGGCATCCATCACTGGAGCAATGAATAGTTTGCTGCTTGTTTACCAGGCATTCCTGCAGTGCCGTTTGGACAGCTTCAGCCCTTAGCGCAGAGAAGATAAATATTCATCCGATTTGAAGTATTGCAAGCTCAGGGGAGAACCAGTCCCCAGAACCCTCCTGCCTTGCTTCACAGGGCTGCCTGCTCTCAGTTCAGCTGGCTGAGCAGAAGTTCCATCCCCAGCACCTCACTTAGGGATGCTGCCCAGCCCCACAGTAGCTTCACTGCAGCACCCAGCCTGTCTGGTCCTCAGCAGTGCCCTTCGGGTCCCTGAGATGAGTGGAGGCTCAAGGCCATCACTGCTGCTGCCCAGGGATCCCAGCAGTGCTTTTGTTACAAGTGATGGCAGAGGCTGGTGCTGCACCACTGGCCAGGCTCTGCGCTTGTGCCTCTCTCTGTGGCAGAGCCCCCATGCCTACACCAGTGGCCAGTGGTTGTTGTGGTTCTTACCAAAGTTATGTCCAGAGGAGGATGAATCATGCAGAGAACATCCACACAAAAATATCCCCTCCAGAGGCAAAGCTGAGGCCATGCTGCCCAGCACCAGTGAGAAAAAGCAGGCTTTGTCTAAACACAGAGGGGTCAGTGTCTCAGCTGGCCTAAATCAGTTAAGCCCCATGAAGTCAAACAGAGATGTTCTGATTTGCAGGGGCTGTAGATCTGGCCCATCATTTTGAACCAAATGTGTCCTCTTTAAATCACAGCAAACAAATCTGTGGTTGCTCCTTGGGAACATCCCATAAAACATCATTTCCCCTCTCCCTTGTCTGCCTGCAGGCTCCCACATGCTGTGACAAAGCTGGGATGTTCCCTAGGGAGATGAGGGGTCAGGATGGCCAGGGCTAATTAAGCTTTGCAGTAGTACTTGGAAATAAAGCGAAACTCAGAGCACTCAGTTGTGTGTAGCAGCTTCTGGGCCTTGTGCCCAAGGGAAGGTGAGGATACAACCTCACTCCAGCCACCAGTGCAGTTTTGTGGGCAGAGAAACAGATACTTTGGGGACTTTGTGCCAGAGGAGGTCCTGGGGCAGCGATGCTGGAGGTTATCATCCTCCATCCAGGAAGGGATGGAGGGATATTGTCCATCATTCCTGGGGATCTGTCTTTTAGATGCAGCAGGGAGCATTCACCTGTGTATGTAGGGAGGGAGCACAGGGACCGTGTCAGATCGCCTATCCATGCATCAAGGTGCTGCAGGGTGCAGAGCCTGAACAGAGCTGTGATGTTGCTCCAAGAGCAGCAGAACTATAGAGACACAGGAGCTGTTTAGCTTATCATAGGCCACCAACATCCAGCCGTCCTTCACCAGCACTTATGTCAGCCCAAACAGACAGAGGAGGATATAGGGAAAAGGAAGGATCAAGTCTCCTCTTACTCCAGGTATCATTATCTTACTGTGGCTTGTGACTGATTTCTGAGCCTCATATGATTGCCAGCTCCATGCCCAGTCCCAGGAGTTTTCTTTTCATCCTCAGCCAGCCAAACTGGAAATAGGACTGGTGTAGACCACGTGCAGCAGCACATCCCTTCACACAGCTGTCAAAGCAGCACCTTCCTTTCCAGCACTTCCAAAGAGTGAAAAGTGCTGTAGGAACCTCCTTGCTTTGGCTTTGGCGCATTTGGGTGTCAGTGTCTGAACCTGGTGCTGACCCATCTCACTCCAGTCTTTCACCAGTGCAACTCACAGCCAGCAGTGCTATCAGTCCTGGCATAGCCCACTATAGAGCCAGTGCTGGCACTCTGATCCCATTTTCATTCAATGCTTCAGGGGGGCATTTAAGGCCTGGAATAAAGAAGGACTTGATTTCCTTAACATATGCTCATTCTTGTACAGTGGAAATACCATGACAAGAATAATTCTTGGATCGTCTCAGCTCTGGTGTGAGCCTCCCAAGGCGTTAGGGAAAAGGAAGTGCTGATAACTATAAATACAGACATGAACAGAAGTGTGGAGATAGCTACACTTATTTGGGTTTACATGGAGACTAGTCTTTCCTGAAGAAATACAACAATAATCATTACCAGCAGACATCTTTCATCATTCCTTCACTGAACAGTGCTGGGAATCTCCACTGTGTCTGTGCTGGAAAGAGGCTGGGCTGGATGGAAAGACCTTTCTTCTCCTTCTTTACTCCTCCTTACTTCTACTCCATCTACCTCTGACCCAGCCACTTCTCCCATCTCAAAGTCCCACACCTGAGCTTTCCCTTAACTGAGACAATCAACCACAGCTGACGCTGCTGTACCACCCCTGCTAAAACCTATGGCTGTGCAGCGCCCAGGTTTTGTATCTGGTGTCCATGGATGTCACATCATTTATCCATCTCTATCAACCCTGGCCTTTGGCAGGGACTGCTCTCTGGCACAGCCCACCTCTGCTGGAAGCTCATCAGTGATGTGGAAAAGCAGCAAGTCTGAGGCAAAGGTAAATCTGAGCTCAACTCAGAGGCAGCTGGTCCTCTCCAACCCGTATCTTCTTGTGCTGCTTGGAATAGTAATGAAAAGTTGGTAAACACCAGCTGTTGTGCTAAGCAGAGGTGGGTGAAGTATGTAAACTGGGCAATTTAGATTAAAAGTCATTTATTTTCACAGCAACCTGGGGTTTTGTTCAGTGATAATTGAGACCATAAATATGTATGCCAGAAAGCACATCAGAGGTTGATGCTGGGAGGCTGAGCAACAGCCAAGTCACTGACTGTATCTGCATGTGCAAAAATTTCCCTTCCCTGCACTGTGGTAAGGTGGGCAGCAGGGCAGTGCAGCCTACCTGTGGGTGCTGAGATAGGGGCCTATGTCTGCACAGCTGATGTCCCTGTCCTGAGAGCTTATTATGTCCCTGGAGAGGGGAGAATCATCAAGCATGGGTCAACCCTGGAGTTGTCATCTTTGCTCAGTGGTCACAGGGCACCCAAATATCCTCAGGTTTTATCAGCAGTGATCTCAAGTCACTTTCTGCTCTGATAGGCATCGGTAGGATTGATGGGAGACCAAATGCTGGATGCTGTGCTGGGCTTTGCAGGGAAAACAGCTCTCTGGGACTGGAAAGGGCAGAGAGAGTGAACTGGTAAACATGGTACAGAGAACATCATCCCTTCCAAGTGTACAGCTGGTAGAAACCATGTGTGTCTGTGACAGGGCCACATAGAAGGGCAACTGGCTCTCCTGGGTACATGTTAGTGGGCAAAGAGCTCTGTTCCTGTCTTGTTCCAGCTCTGCAGGCAAACACGATGCTGCCAGGGGACACTAAGGGTCCCAGCTAAACTGCTTGTAGCTCCCTAGCTGCTGAATGCTGTTCCAACAGAGGGGAAACAGAGGCAGGAAACCTGGCAATAAGAGGCTCTCCTTGCAGCACTGGAGACAAGTGTAGGAAACAGCACAGATCCAACAATTCCTGTCACACTGCAGGAGAGGGATAGAAATTAAAAAGGCTGTATTTGGCTGCCATGGAAGCTATTGGGATACAGGCCAGGAATGGGGATGAATACGAAGAAATGAGCCCCTGAGCATCCAACAGTTTTGAGAGACGAAGGATAAATTCTCACACAACCAAATCCCCTTTGTGCACTCATGGGGTGGTTGGTTCATTCTGCTGTTTGGGGTTTATCCTTTCTTTTGCACCTGCTCTGACAGTGGTGTTAGGGCCACACAAGAATGCACAAACACACGTCAGTATGTGGGGAGTGATGGCTGCTGCATTAATGTTGACTGTAAGGTTTAATTCTCTCTGGGACACCTTCAGTTCCTTGCAGCTGGTTTTTGAATCGCAGCATGACTTTTACTTACTGCTGTCCAAGGCTTAAGCTCTGCTTGTTCCCAAAGCAGTACAATGTTAAGCTCCATTGTTCCAGTGCTTTGGGAAGGATTTGCAGAGGTTCCTATGTGACTCCAGTGCATCAGGCTTGTGTTCCTCTGAAGTCTCTCCCAGGCTCCCCTAACCCTTCAGCTGGGCTTTCCCATCTTGTCCATCTCATGAGCTGACAGAAGAATAAACTCTGCTCATTTGGGACAGAGCCTGGAGCACTGTTGAAGTGCAAGGCACCTGCAGGGATGCTGTGCATCTCTGGGCAGCCAAAGTAGGCAGGAGTGTCATTGCCTCCTGAGCCGTCTGTGCCCTCTGTGTCTGCATCATGTTATGTTCTGTTTGACGCTCCAGGAGCTCTAGTTTTGGAGATGACAGGTTCTGCTTTATACCTGGCTGCTTGTGCAGAGTGGGGTTATGAGTCTGCTTCTGTCAGTACTTTCCCTCTGTGTCCTGCTAAGCTCCTCCTCACAGTATCTTTGTTTGGGATTTACATCTTCTTAAATCTCCTTGACACTGTCTTGATGAACTAGTAGACATGGGCACTAACAGTGTGGTTTGTCCTCCAATTCTTCCCAAACCTGCCTTGAAAACTGATACATGACTATTTTCTTGATGCCTTGTCCCTCTGTGTTCTCAGGAGTCATCTCAGATTGGAAATCTCTTCCTGCTACCTGTTGTATTTTTACATGGAAGGATGCAATGGGTAAAGAGACACTTAGGCAAGAGTGTCCGTTGGGTACTTTACAAGTCCTATTAGTCTCTGAAGGGACATCTGGTGATTTGTGTTTGCTTTTTGGCAGGCAGGCTGTTGCCTTTGGAAGTCACTGAAAATTTCATCTTGCTTTAGTCCAAGCTGAATTCTCCTCCTGCCTCTCCTCAAAGACCGAAGCCAGAGCTGTGATGGTTGGTGGTCCAGTGCCTTACCCCAGAATGTCGTCTGCTGTGGCATCACCCTGCCAGCCCTGCTGCTGGCAGTCCTGCTCTTCCACTTGCATTTTTAACTCAGGTTTGTGACTGTCTACATCTGACTGATGGAGAAGGAAAATGTAACATGAAGGACTGAGAATGGATGATAAGCTCTGCCTTCTTGGTGGAGTGGCTTCTCTTCCAATTTACTTCACTCCCTCCTTTATTTTTACTTCCATTGACATACATCTTCCCTGGGTAGACTGTGCTGCATGCACAATTCTTTTTTTTTTTTATTGCCACCTTTTCTGTAAGCTCCTCCTCCTGGAAATCCATCTTGTGTACTTTGCACTAGTAGAGGCATGTCACAGCACATCACCTGCATCTGGGACTTCCTTGTGTCCTTCCTTCTGCCTCTAGCATGCAAAGACTTCCTCTGGGGTTTGGTGGCACTGGGTGTGTGAGGTGGTGCATTGCCTGCACAAACCAAAGTCTCTGAGTGCATTGCTTCCCATGGCCTTGTGTGAATGTCCACCCTGCAGTTCCTGCTGTGCCGGGGCTGTGCCATCTCCCATTCCAGAGTGCTGAAGAGGATTCTCTTGACTCACAAATGCCATGATGTCCTGGTGCCATTTTGACGCTGGGGCTGACATTAAGGCTGATCTGCACATAGTTGCTTTCCTTTGACTGCACAAGTCTGGGCACTCATTTCTCTGCAGATTTGCAGTACCTGTAGTGTCACCCAAGGGCATAACAGAAACCTTCAGTCCTGAATTTGACAGGGTGGCTCTTTCCCTTGCTTTTGTGCCCTGCAATTCCTTTTGCCATGGTGACTGTACAGGAACTCCATGCACATCATTTTACACTGTGGTGTTTTTCTCAGCACCACCCACAGGCCTTTCTTTGCAGTTATCTCTCTTCTGCTTTTTATCTCTGCATATTCTCTTGGTTGTGTTTTGCTTTCCTTCTCTCATTTCCTCTGCTGGACTGTGGAATATTGCTGAGCCTGTTTCACATCACCCTGCCCCTTCCTCTGTCAAGCTCCCTCTTCCCATTCTGTAATTAAAAAACACAGCTCTGAAGCCTGGGTTATCTTGTTATAGCTCAGGTGAACTTCATTCATAAGCAAATCCCTTGTTTTCAATCACAACTGTTGGTAAGATGCTGTCACTGATCCTGATTTTTAGCAGACATAAGAAACCTTTCCTTGCCTACCTGTCACTTCTGCCCTGGGATGTTGAGGGATTTTCCAGAGCCACTAGCAGCATATGTAGCCTTTGCCCATTTCTGCTTGTGTGACACTGCTGCTCTTGCTGTGGTTTGGCTTCCTCCCCATTGTGTTCTGAAGAATGCCCAACTGCTAAGCATTTCCTTTCTGGAGTGGAAGCCTTAGGAAGCTGGTGCTGTTGTTTTCTGGGTGCTGTTTGTTTTCTGTTTGCCTTGTTGAATTTCCTGGCCCAGCCTGCCTGTGCCTGCGGGAGTCAGCATGTCTCTGACCCCTGTCAGTGCTTCAGCCTGAGGAAGCAGGGAAGTGGCATGGCTTTGTGCACTCCATGCTGTTAGCCGGCTCTGCTCTGGTTCAGGGCAAGGCACGGAGGAAGGTGTAGATGCTCTTTTCCATTCCCCAGCCCATATTGCCATATGTGCTACCATGGTGGGCTGGGTTTGCTGGACTTGGTAATCTGAAATAGCCAGTATCTGGCTTCTCCCGGGATTACAGGAGGCTGAGTTTGCAGGGCTGGGTCCTCATACATTAGAGCAAAGTGAAGCACTGTCTAATTTGGACAGCACTGCTCCGACCCATCACCAGCCTCCTGCCAGGCTGGAACAAGTGTCCACAGCAAAAGACACTGTGTCAATACCTATTACCAGACATGGTGTTTCTGCAAGGGGATTGCACTGCCTGAACTACAGGGAAGGGGAAGCATTCACAGCTTCTCTGCAAAGGATGAGGTGAAATTGCTCAGACGGCAGAAGAATATGTGGGAAATGATGGGAGGTGGCTCTGGGAGGACCATCAGGAAGAAAAACAGCAGAGAGAACTGCATCTTTTTGGATGGTGAGACATTGTCAACACCCCCTCTCCCTGACCTGTGAGGGTGCATGTGTGCAGGGGTGTACGGAGAGAGAGGGAAGCTCAGGAATAATTAACAGCTCATTAACGTTTCCTGCTCTCTAGGCTAAAGGCAGCCTGGAGCAGTCTCTCGGTCACAGCTCTGCTCTCCCGGGCATCCTGAACCCATCCCCTGCCAAACAACAGCTGCTGTTCCTGTGTGATTGAGGGAAACAAGCCCTTTCCTTTTCCTTCCCCTCAAACAAGGGTGAGAGGCCTTGGCTGATGTGAAAAATAAACATGAACCATGGTGAGGACAAAGGCAGCCTCTGGGCCAGCTGCTGCTGTGAACAGGGCCTTTAGTGCCTTTCCTCCCCTCCCCAGGCTTTCCTGGAGGTCCCCTCCATTCTCTGACAGCCAGCTCTTCATCCCACATCTGGATTTCTGCTCTTCTCCCTACATCTAGATTCCCTGCCTTGTTTTGGGTGTCTCCTCCTAAAAAGCTCACATCTGGGCTGGGTAATACAGGGTAAAGCTGTCCAGTATCTGTATGAGAGGAAGAGGATAAAGGCAGTGGAAGGGGAAATGGACTCTTCACTCCTGGGAGCTGTGGGGATTTGAAGCATTGCTCTGGCGTCCATCCGTCTTCCCGTACAGCCTTTCCTGGACTTGCCTTCAGGCTCAGGAACAAAGCCCATTTGTACCTGTCATCATGGGGAGCTACCTGGGATATGTCCGTGGAGCTGCTCAGCTCACTGGTAGCCCATTCACACATTGGCTTTGGAGCAGATAATGTTCCTGCTCTGTCCCATCTTGCTCACAACCAAGAAAGGATGGTACATGGAGAGAAATGCTGGCCTGAAATCAAGTGCAAGCAGGTTAGAATGTCCCTAGTAGGGAGATGACTTACAGCTCTCCTTTAGGATGGTCACCTCGCCAGTGGTGCTTCAGTGGACGAAAGATGAAGCACAAGTAGTTTCCAGAGGGCTGCAGGCAGCTGCTGTAGTGTCAGCCTGTGATGGGGTGTTGGTGCCTGCCTAGGAGAGGCAGGATGGAGAGTAACAGGGGACAGAATTGTAGGCCAACAGCTCATCGTCCTGGGCTTCTTGCAGTGAGGTAAGCCTGTTGATCTCTGCTCACAGCAGTCTGTAGATGCAGAGATGAGCTAACAATCAACTCACTTGGGAATGTGGCATGCAGCCAGCCTTGTCACTTTCTCCTCTAAGAACCATTAATTAAGCTGGATTTACTCAGCTAAGGGACATCTCGAGTCAGGGCATGTCTGAAGTAACTGTTTATGCATCGCTTCTCATACAATCAGACTGCAGTAAATTATGGTCATTATCGGATTCTGACACTGAGATCGTGTAAACACTTAAATTACCCTTCTGGACCCCAGAAAGCTCATCCAATGAGGCATGGGGAGCTTCTCTGCTCTCACTGAACCCAGACACTTGTGTCCTCACCCCTGGAGAGTGGATAGCAGTTCTTGATGGCAGGAAATTGGATTGAGGGGCTCTGCTCCCTGCCCAGCCTCACCCTGTGAGCAACCAAGGGCCAGCCTCCATGGTCTGTGCTGTGTGCTGAGATGTGTGCCGTAACTGATGCTATTTGTGTGCTTTATTATGGATATGGAAGTGGAAGGGACTGAACTGCAGCCTCAAACCAGGTACATGTGCTTCAGGAGATACCCTTTGGGCTGGCAGGCTCAGATCTGCTGTGAACATGGCACATAGCATGGATCACTGTGACTGAGCCATGGTGTTTCCCTGCTGCAGGATGGAGTTTTCAAAGCTGTTGGAAGCAGGTGGTGGTCCCACAGCCTCTGGATTACAGCCTCAGCTACTTCTCTGTCCCACCTTTCAAAATCCCAAACCTTTCCTCAATATTCAGCTTTTTAATCAAATTCATTCTGAAGTTGTCATTCATGGCTCCCCAGGACACTAACACTTTGTTTCCTATTGGTCCTAGATCTCCTCTTTTAGCCTTTCAAGAGAGACATTCAGTCTTGATTTTCAAAGCCTGTAAATAATAGGGAATCACTCCATTCTGCACACGCTGTTCTGATATTTCTCACCCCGCTTCCTATTTGCCTCATTTCAGTTTCCAGGCTCTGGATCTACCTGTGACTTCTGCTACTCAGTTGAATACCTTATCATCACAAAGCTTTCCCCAGGCTGGCATTTAGTCTGTAATCAAGTTATCTGTCTGTCTTCCCTTTTTCAAAGGAATGGATTGATCTTTCTTTAATCTGTTACTGCAAGTCCAGGTTGCCAGACCCTTTTTATTTTCTTACATATAAAGTGCACCTCAGCAAGGGTTGTAGCTATTATATATGTGCCAAGGGAGCTTTTTAAGGAGAGAAGAGATAATTTCTTTCCAAAACTGGCTGAAGTTTGCAGTTGAGATTGTTCTTGGACTAGCTGGTTTTGATTTTGCTCCTATATACAAAGAGATGTGTTTGATGTTTGGTTCCACTAATTAATAAACGCAACCCTTTCCTGGCTACCTTTAGTTAGCCAAGGTGATGTGTTTATAACATGAAACTCAGCCTGTCCTGGAGCTTTTGTGATCTTATGTAAGAGAAGGTACAATGAGAGAAGCCATTTCCAAGGGCAGGAGCTGGCTGAGGATGTTGGTTGGGGGTACAGAGGCAGCAGCAGGGGAGGAATGGGATGTGGAGGGAGAACTGCTGATGGGGATGGCTTTGGAGAGAGAGGGACTATCAGTACACCCATTTCTTGGCTCTTCTGTGACAGATCATTCATGCCAGGCTTGTGGGGCTGCGACCGCAGCTCCCAGCAATGTGTCATGAGTAGCCATGGACTTGTAATCATTGCTCAGTGACCTGCAAACAAGCCTGGCCATGGCTGTACTTCCCACCCCCTGATTCAGCAGCTCCCAGCAGTTTGACACCACCAAAGAAATAATGAAACAGATTTCAAACCGAAGCTGGGAAGTTTGACTCTGCAGATGTCCCATAGCCCCTTAGTCAGAGCTGTGCTGGGGTGTCCGAGCAGCAAGAGTGATATGGAGACATTGGCTTACTTGGTTCATCATGAAATGAAATGTTCAGACAGGCAGTTTGTGGGATACTCCTCTATCAGCTGAGTGTGTCCTCTTCTGCATGATCAGTCTGGAAAGCTTCACTCTGAAGAGGCTCTTCTGCATTTTCTTCGTTTTCTTAGGGTTCAGGCAGTCTGTAATAGGAAGGTTGGGTTCTGCACCCAGCAGGTTGGCCCAGAGGATGGCGTTGTAAGGGATAGCATCCGAAACTCAGAGACTGCCTGCAATAGACACAAGCAGGGGCCAGCACGTGTAAAAGCTGCTTGTAGAGGGGAACAGGATTTACAGAGCACTGACTGCTCCAGGCAGGGCTGTGCTGGGTCACCCTGGACCTCTTCCAGCCTGAGATGGAGCCTGTAGAAATCACTGCCACCCACCAGAGCTGCTTTACATACAGACACATATCAGCTGCATTTGTTAATTCAGTTTTAGTGAGACAGTAATTGCGTGTTTATAAAAAACATCATAGTTTTTAACTGACTGATACTCAGTGAATGCCCAGGAGGCACAGATTGATTTCCTGCTCATCGGCCAATCTTTAATTATTATTATTAGGCATCAGCGTATTTAGTTTCATAAACAAAAGGCAATGAAAACCAAAGAGATTAACATTAGATACCTGTAACTTAATTAACATATAATAGCTTTATTAGCTCAAAGCCTGGAACATTCCAGAAGAGTTTTAGCCCACATCCTTGGAATACAAGCGCCCATGGCAGCTTTCAGAAGTATGTGTCATGCTGCCTTGACCAGAGGCAGACTCCCAGAGAAGCCAGAGATCTCCCACCTCACCTGCTGATGCCTTGTAGCACTGGCTACTTGGGGATGCAGGAGCGCTCAGGGTTAAAGAGCTCAGAGTGCCTTTTGACATGTTCTCACTTCAAAAAGCACTCGTATTTCAATGTATATTATCACATTAGCTCTGAAAGCTTGCCCCACACTTGCTGCTTTACAGGGCACTGAGGGGAATGCCACAGTGAAGCACTTGGTGCCCTGTCATGTCTTGTGCATGTCATGTTTCATCATATGTCTCCTCAGTTAATTAGAGGACAGAAGAGCAAGCAGCAGAAGCCCTGCAAAATGTGTGAAAATGCTATATGAGCTCAGAAAGCAAAGCCCAAGGCGCTGCCCTGTGTGAAAGCCACACTTTGGGTATCTTGTTCCTGTCGCTCAGGATGAACAGGGAGCACAGGCAGATGCTTGTGCCAGGCCAGGACAGCTCTATTAGTGGATAAATACACTTAGCACCATGCTTGGTTGCTGCACCGTGCCCAGGGAGCACCTCCTGCCCAAGGGTGACATCAGCAGTGTGCCGTGGCCCTGGCTTTCAGCAGGGACCCTCCTCATTGCAGAACAGGGCAAAGGGAGCATCTCCACAAAGTGTCCCATGCCAGCACACCTGCCCTGCAGCCCTCAAGGGTGATTCCCAGCATTACATCAGTTTTATGGTGCTGGAGCTGGGTTGCGCTGCCTTGGGAAAGCCAAGGTGCCTGTTAGCGACGCGGTAGGTGATGGTTGCACTGATCCTGTTTTGCCGTGGGCTCTCTCTGCCAGCCTTTTCTCTCCTATTAATTTAGTTACTGAACAAATGGCATTTCCCCAGCTCTGCAGTGATGACCACTCTCAGCCCTATGCCACAACCAGCCAGGGGAGCGCCAACTCTTGGTCCCACTAGTGCCAGGGGAGGACACGAGGAGACCCTCAGCCTCTGCCCAAGGGGCAGAGCAGGCAGTGCTGAATTTGCCTCTGCCCAAACCTATTTGAAAAGTGAAAGAACCTGCTGTAGAAACTCCATCAGTGCTCTCTTCCTGCAGCCTGTGCTATGGGCAGTGTGCACATTGGTGCCGTTCCAGGCTCACAGCGGACAAGGGAAGGTAGGAGCAAGTCTTCCATTGCAGAATGCATGCAGTGCTTTATGGAATTTGTTCTGCCTTTTGGCCTACAACATTGATTTTTAAAACCCCTTTGCTGGTTCTTTAGTTCTGAAATGGAGCAGTGTGCCTGTGAGCTCTAAATCTTAGGGAGTATATTGTACCTGACTAATGTTATGGTCTGCATTGCCTTTTATCTTGGCTTGCTATTAATTTAACAGCCAATATCTGTGTTTGCCAGTTTTGATTCTTGGCGTACCATATAATTTTGTTTGTAAATTGATTTGTGCTTTCTGATACTTCAATAAACCCATTTGGTATAAACACAGCTCTTCATTTCCCCGTGAGTACGTGGGGAACAAGCAGAAGCTGAGCACAAAATTAACTGACAAATACAACAAGGGGAGGGCAGCAGGAATGGAATGGTCAGATCAGCAGCCTTCTGACAGCCTCTAAACAAGGTGCAGATTACAGTGCAAGCTAACCTGCAGTTCCACCTTCAGGCAGAACCTGCTGAATGTAATGTCTTGATTATTTGCTGTTTGCTGCATGCAGGTGAGAGGCTCTGGGCATCCCCAGCTCCATGGGTACACACTGCCTGAGCTGCCTTGGTGTTTCCCAGCACTGGCATCTCTCTGGGTGTGCTTGATGAGGGAGCAAGGGAAACCAAGCCAAAATTGTGATTGGGCTTGGTGTGCTGGTTTTGGCTGCGGTAGAGTTATTTTCCTTCTTAGTAACTAGGATGGGATGACGTTTTGGATTTGTGCTGGAAACAGTGTTGATAACACAAGGATGCTTTCACTATGGCTGAGCAGTGCTTACACGGAGGCAAGGCTTTTTCTGCTCCTCACCCACCAGGGAGTAGGTTGAGGGTGCACAAGTTTTTCGGAGGGGACACAGTCAGAACAGCTAACCCCAACTGACCCAAGGGATATTCCATATGTCATGCATATAAATCTGGGGGGAGAAGGAAGGGGTACATTTGGAGTTACAGTGTTTTCCCAAGACAGCATCAGGTTTTGGTGACTGCATTACTAAGGACTTTGGTATATGGGATGCTACCTATAGTCTGCATGAGCAGTGCCTGCAGGAAAAGGAGGGCAGCATCCTAATCAGAGCTCCGAGGGCTAGGAGAAAACATGCCAAAAGCTGTGAAGATAAGGGGGACGTGGTGAAATGCACTGATATATGGAACAACACTGCATCCATACAGTAAGGTAGGCAGAGGAAAGGAAAAGCTGCAGAATATCTAAGTACAGGCAATGCAAGCCACATCTATGAGCTTCTTTTCAGTATGCCACATTGATAGTCCTCCTTTTGTTTCTGTAGAGCGAGTCTTTAAACACCTCCCTTAACAATCACAGTTTTGGTGAATATTCTCCTTGTGCCATTTGCTTAAGTCTATAAACCCAGAAACCAGCGCAGAGGTGCACACTCTGCTTACTCTATTAACTTTCCCTTTGAAGCTGTATGTTTTACTTATTTTTTCCCCCAGTTAATGAAGCTTACTTGCGTGATTGCAGGTTTTGACATTAGAGAGCTAGGAAAGTTTTATTTCAGAGCTGCCAATTGCCATTTAGACTTTTGTTAGGATTTTTTGTCCTCTCAGATCAATACTGTTCTTAACTATTTCAGAGTGGGGAAAAGCCATCAAAAGAGTCTATTTTCACAACAGATACAGGATTAAACCACTTGTTCCAAGTCACTAACAGGTTTTGTGTTAATGATTTGTCTAAAGCAGCTTTCTTTTTCATTTCTGATGACTTTTTTTTCAGGAACAGAAGCACCAGGAATTGCTAGCTAAACTCTAACTCAAACTTGACTTCTTGTACTGTAACACGTTCGTTAAGTGGGGGGTTGGAGAGGGAGATATGGAATCTGGAAAAATATGGATAAAGACTTTGAAACCCAGGGCAAACAGAGAGTCCATTTCCATCCTCAGAAATAAAGCAGCATCTTTCCTGGGCTGCAGTTTGGTTTTTCTTTAACATATCCATCTTCTCCCTCAGCACTGGCAGTGGCAGGCTGGAAAAGGTCTGTGTGGGAGAAACCATCACACAAATTGGGATGGAAATGGTTGGCGCCGGTCCCTGTGTACTGGGAGGGAGCAGGGTGATGCTGTAGCCATGAACCATGCTAGAGAGAGAAGGGATTTGTGGGCTGTGATGGAAAACTTTTGGAAGCCATCAGCAGTTCTCAACTGCTCACATCAGAACACAGTACCTGGCACAGATGGGGCTGCTGCTGCCCGCACCAGTGGGTCCAGAAGGAGTGCTGCCAGTTGGGAAGGGAACAGCCTCCTATGTAATTTCAGTGCATTTTATCTCTCCTTTGATTTTCCCATAGCTGAACCTTCTCCCAGCACTGCAACCACCTCCCTGTGGATGATGAGTGGCGTTTCTTCTGCCCAAACAGCAGTGATATCTACTGTGGTGTGCCAGTGGGGCAATGGCTTGTGTGACGGCTGCTAACAGAGAGGGTTGAGCCATGCTTTCTTTTGAGCAGTGCCCATGTGAGTTCTGGATCTCACTGCCACCCCATCTGCCCTCTGCTGAAGCATCTCTTTCTCTGCTTATAACACAAAAGCTGCCGTGGGAAGCAGGAGCTGGAATGCCATGGCATAGCAGCAATAACAGCCCAAGTGGGAATTGGAGGGCTCTTCTGCCGCCTGCATTAAAACCCTCTGTGTTAGATGCTGTAGCCATAAGGCATGGTGAAACTGAAGAGAAGCTGAACAGAAGAGGAAGCTCAAGTGGCTGCTTTAACAAAATGGCTCATTTTTCTTTGGAATTAATTGGCTGAATCCTGACAAAACCTGTTATTAAAAGAGCACCCTTGCCTTTTTTTAATCATCTGAGTTGTTTGTAAAGCTCTCCCACAAACTGGAACTCATACCCTTTCCTCCAGCTCTTTTATTCATTTCCATCTGGGGGAAAGTCATGAGAATTTATTAAAAATTATTGGCACCCCATAGCCAAAGGCACCAGGGCTCTCAGAATGTCCAAATAAAAACTGTTCTAATGAATAGCCACTGTCAAATGGGCAGGCCACAAGGGAAAACAAAACTAAACACAATCTTGAGCGCTGCTTGTTAAGTGGGGGCTGCAATTAGGAGTTGGGTGATTCACACAGCAACACCCACCCACCACCGGTCTCTACCAAATGATTCACAGCAGATAGCATCACTCTAATGCCCTGGGACTTCCCTTGTGCTAGTGAGAAGCTAGGGCTGAAGGCAGGCAGGGTATCTAAACCCACAAGTGCAGCTTAAATTGTGAGAGTACGCTTGCACAGTCCCACAAGAACAAGTTGTCAGGTCAAAATCTGCCTCGAGTTATCTCCCTGTCACCACAGGGTGGGCAGCAGGTCCAGATGAGGTAACCGCCTGATCCTGGGAGCTGAGCCTGCAGATGGATAGGGAGAACGCCACTTAGTCCTGAGCAATGGTGTAAATGTGATCTGTTAACAGTCAGAGTGGAATGCAGAATAACTGTGCGCTGGGCTCTCCTGCACAACAGCACAGCCTGGGTCTGCACTTGGCAGAGAACAGCCTTTTACATATCTTCAGTGCACTTCTCCCTGCATTCAACTGTGGGGACCCTTCCCCAGTGGCTCATGTCCTCTGTCACCACCCTATGTACTTGCTTTGCAGCATTCAGGTTGCCCTTGCGATGGCTGCATCAGCATTCATCTCTTTGTAAACATAAACTGCCCTTGCTGCTCAGAGTCACTTCACATTATTCCTATCGATTCAGCACTGTTAATGATTAAATACAATGTTCTTCAGAGCCTGCGTTCAACAGGAAAGCTTGATTGGATTTACTGCTTTGAGGTTGGGTGGGTTGTTTTCAGTTACGTTGCTGGTCTTTTTTTTTTTTTGGCTTGTGGAACATTGTGTCATTTTGCAAATGAAGAATGACTCTCTTGCCTTTTAATAAAAGCTTCCTTCTCTGAAGCATTGTCATCCTCCTGCTTTATCAGACAACTGATGTAATGCATGCCCCACTGTCATCCCTTGTGGGCCTCTCCTCCACATCCATCAGAAGCAGAGCTGCTCCTGCAGGTCCAGCCCATTGAGCTGACCATGCCCAGAAGCCCCAGCCTGGATGAGAGAGGATAAAGGACAGAACATGACCCAGTGAAGGCAGACAACTGCAAAGTACCAATCTGTGGATGGCATCCCTGGGGCTTCCTTGGATAGGGAGAATAACAAACACAAAACCTGGTGTTTGTCCTATAGAGAACTTCTTGCCTTTACAGAGGAAGTCAAAAGACAAAATGCAGAATTGAGGTGATTTCATTGATGTTTCAAATATCCTCTTGTCTGTGCAAACCCCAGTGCAATGCACTGTGCAGTTTTGCCTTCCAATAGTTAGTCAAAGAGTCCATCCATCCATCACAGATTCTCAACCTCGGTAGGAAACATCCAGATTTAAATCTGAACGAGGAACACGTTTTCACATAGGGCCACCAGGATACAATCACTGTATGTATCTGGGGCAACAGGTATACGTGAATTGGGGCATTTATTTCTTGCCTGGTCTTTAAGACAATATGTGAGGTCTTGACCACACAAATTAAGAAAGGAAGAACAAGGCGAGAACTTGCTGAAATTGCTGCATTTTTACTATTTAGTGGCAGTTGAAAAAGAAGATGTGAAATCAAAGATTCAAGAAGAAAAGCCCTGACCTGAAAAAGCACAAAACCTTGTGAGCAGCAGCAGAGGGAAGGCAGATTGCAGCTCAGCAAGACTGATCCATTGGAGGCAGCAGCAGAACCCTGCAATTCCCAGGGCTGGCTGCTCAGGAGGGGCTGACGCTGTGCCTGGGCTGGGCTGGGGACACATGTGTGCTTGCTGCAGCCCAAAGCTACGTGCATTAGCAGTGAGATGTTTGCCATGTACACATGTCATGGGCATGTTTTTGCTCTCAAGTGTCTGTGCCTCATAGAAGATGGACAAATAAAAGTGACCCAGAGGTCCAGGGTTACGTCTGGTTAGACTCAATGAGATGAAATCCATTTTGGGATCTCTAATGACCCTCGCTCAGCAGTGTCACAGTGGTGCCAGGACATTAAGGCACCTGTCAGGGATATTTTAGGAAATAGAGGCCTCCTGCCTAGTGCCTCCCTCCCCTGTGCACTGAGCTCATGTCATGTCAAATGAGGTCTGCTGGAGCAGGGCACATGGATAGTTGTGGGTTTAATGGAAAGTCTGGATGAGAAAGTGGCTTCCTGAGCCCCTCGTCACACACAGCTCCAGCCTGGGCTCTGTAGGTCCATTTTTGGCATCTCACATGGAACTTCCACATGCAGGTTTGGACTCTGCTGCACACCTCGAGCATTGTCCATCCCCAGGGACAGGAAGAGGGTCAGTGCTTCTCCTGGAGAGCTGCCTTGCAAAAATGAGCTGCTATCTTCTCCCCCAGGGAGAGCCAGGCAGGGTGAGAAGGGAAATTGATTCAGTGTCTACACATGAAGACTTCCCTTAGTGCGTGAAACAGCTCGTGTGCTGGTCATATACAAATAGGCAAAGCAGCTGGGTTCTGACCTGCTAAAGCACAATGCTTTGAGTTGCACATGTGAGTCTGGATGTCAAGCCTTTTGAGAGGCTAAAACCCCTAAGCCTTCATGCACTTAGAGTGTTGTAGCCTGGCTCCAGCCCTTTTCACCAGAATAAAGCCAACAATGACTGGATTTACTCTTCCAGAAGAGCTTTTTCTTAATTACTGGTATAGGTCACAATTCCCTAGTTTTGAGCGGCATGAGCTAAGCTGATCACAGAAACATCTACATGGGCAGTCAGGCTCCAGCACAGCCTGCCCATCAAGTCAGTGGTGGTTGGGACCACTGCAGATGAAGCATGCTTTGCTTGATCCAGGTTAGCTTTCTCTTTAGAAATCCTGCTTCCGTGCATAGGGGAAGTTACCACCCTGCTGCCAGCTCCCCACTAACAGCTTACAAAGGCAAGGGCTTCTCAGGGTCCTCATCACATCAGATGCATTTCACTTATAAGCCTTAAAACCCAAAGGTGAGGAAGAAACAGGCAAAGTAAGAAATGGGCAAAAGAAGGAGTTAGTGCCTCATTTCAGGATGCCTGAGCAGCTTGGTGAACCCTGAGCACTGTCACAGCCATGCCATGAGCTGGGTTTGGATATATTATCCACCTTTTTCTTCCAGCCTTATCACTGCAGTTGCAAATTCAGGGTTTTTCTTCTTCTCTCGGACTAGATCCAGGGAAGATCTTCAGGGAGCTTTACATGCCGAAGAGTGGGTTTTCAAAACCACTAGCGGTCTTGGATAGGGAGCTCAAGACCAAAGCCAGTCACATGCTGATGATTCACCAATAAAGCTACTCCTACAGATGGCTTGATTGATGAGGACCCCAGCAGTCATGCCTACCAGCAAGCACATCTCCAGTCACGTAACATGGTGTTGCTAGGCCTGGTTTTCAGCTCTTTAAAGGCATCTGTAGATAAGCAGATGAAAGCACCTCAAAACCACTTCTGGCTCCAGACTGCAAGGCCACAGCCCTCTGCCACACTGCTCACTATCACATTCCCGGGGAAAGAAAAACAAAAGAGAAAGACTTTTTCCTCCAGTACTGCCAACACAAGAGCAGTTAGCTGCTTGGAAATCCTCCCGGGCTCTCTCACCCTACTTTCTTCTCTCCAAACTCACCTTCTCTGAAGGACTGAGAACTATCAAAACAACCATCACAGCCAGCATGAGCTCCACAAACACCAGCAGTAGGTGCTGTCACATAACACCCCTCACTCCAGCTGTGCAAGAAGCATAACAACCTCTCTATACCTACAGCATCTCTGTCCCTAGAGCCTTTGCCTCTGGATTTAAAAGCTCCACAATTATCACATCTCTTTCACTCACCTGCAGAGCTACTTCAAAAGACAGAGCAGGAGCTCCTGTTTCCTTCATAGCACACCCACAGGGTTGTATGCTAAGGCTAGCTGTGGTACATTTAGACTCATCTGTACAGTGGCAGCACCTGGCAGGAATGGGGGGAAGGCAGCACCAGGTATAAAGCCTTAGCTTGTTTCTCATAAACCTTGGCTGGGGAGTTTGAGACAGTCTGAGCTGCAGGGTTACAGCTGAGGTTTGTTCTTTTTTGCCTCTTTGTCAAAGCTGCTCACATCTGCTCTCTGCAAGGCACTCCCAGTGACCCACATGCTCCTTCTGTGCTGCCGGTGACCCTGGGGTCCCGGGGAGCACCTCCTCACCAGCCCTATTCTGCAAATGGCATTGCACTTCACATGCCAGCCTAGTCTTTATTCCCCAATGCCTCAGTCTCTGGGGCTGAGGTTGCTTTGGGAATGAGTGTGTCCTGAGATTTCTACTTGGAGATGTCTGTCCCCATCCCAGCTGCTGTGGAGGAGTGCTTGGGGAGCCCCTGTAATGGGAGGGAATGATCACTTGCATTGATTTAATTTAGTTATGGGGAATGTTGACAGACCTGTGGTTCAGCTCGTAATGTAGTAAATGATCCTCTTGTTTATAAATTCTGTTCCATCAGCAGAAGCATTTTATGCTGCTGAAGGCTGCACTAATCACTAGAAGACAGAAATATATCTTCCACTGAGATTTATCCCTGCACTTTAGCAGGGAATACAGATACATCCCAAGCCCCTGCATCCGGGGCTACAAGCAAATTTCCCACTCAGAATTCCTGAGGTTTTCTTTTACTTGCTTTTTGAAACCATTGAGGGTGGAGAAAATGATAGAAAATGGGGAAATACCTGTGGGTGAAGCTTGAGCTTTGTCCATCTGCTTCTGGCAGAAAGCAGCAGGGCCCTTTTCTGGGTCTCCCATCCCTTTGCATGCACCACTCAAGCTGTGGATGAATGGGAGAACTGAGGACCTCTGCCTGTACTGCTGCCTTCCTCTCCTGGCTGTGTCCCCACTACCTGCCCCTGGAGGACCAAATTGCAGCAGATGAAGGTTATGGGCAGGCGTGAAGGACACTTCTGTCATTAGGCAGACATCTGCCTGCAGCAGGCACTGCCCTGGAGAGATTAACCCCAAAAAGGGGATGGAAAACAGCCCTGATATGAACCTGCATTCCCTGCTAGCAAGATGGGAAGGAAACTCAGCCGTGGGAGCAGGACCCAGTGAGTCAGGCTCCTTTTTCTCCCTTCTAATAATACCATCCCAGGAAGGGTCCTTGGGAGCTGGGGTTGGGTTATGTGAGGTCATGGGGGAGCACAAACAGTGGAGGTGTCCTGGGAAAAGCAAAACTTGAGTAATTCTGGAGGGCCTGGCTGGGTCTGAGCCCTGCAGGGGCTGGAGTGGGGCTGGATTTACACTGTGTAAATGAGAGGTGAGAGCCAGTTTGGATGTGGCTTATCAAGAAACACAACCCTAATAAACAGGCCCATATATGCATATGGGTAGAGCATCCCTGAAAGGGGCACCCTTCCAGCCCACAGAGCTCCTGCACAAGTCCCCACGTCAGAGTTTTTCTGTTCCAGAAGAAGACAAGCCAGGCAATAAGTACTGGGAATGCCATGAAGGATAAATTGCTGCTGCAAAAAGAAATCCCTTCAGCCTAGTGGAAGCCCTGCTTATCTCCCAAAGACTTTATCCTCAGTCTCTCCCAGGGGAACATTAATGGAGCTCGTTAGGAGCTCCCATGACAAACAAACCTTTATTACATGCCAAGAGGACACACAAGTCTGCCAGCTCCCTGGTCCTCCCCTAGAGACATGAAGGGATGCTTCATGCTGTAAATACCATGCCAAGGGACAATGTGACAGTGCCACTGAGAGACCCATCTACATAGGGGCTGTACAGCAGGGCTGCTACTGAGGATAAGACCCTTCTCCCTTGAGGTGCATGCACCTTGGTGTATCTTGCCACCCACATTCCTGCCTGGGGAAGAGGGATGGAGATGGCAGCCATGCTCCAGGGGCTCCATGCTCTGCATCCACAGGAGGCACTACATGGCTGGGTGATTCTAGTGCCTTTGCCTTCTCCTCACATTGTTACTCACTTTGCTGCTATAAACAAGTCCCCAGCTTTGAGCTGAACTCATTTCAGCACCCACTTCATGAAGACACCTTTGCTGAAGACCTGGAACAACAGCTGCCACTTGTCCAATCAGGCCTGGTCCTGCTCCTTCGCCCATTGGCACCACTGTTCATGGGACACCGTCTTTCTGTGGTAGAGTCATGCTCTAGACAGGTTAAGTTACTCAGCTACTGACTACACTCATTAGTCAGATATTGACGCATCATGCTGAAGCAAATGAGGACTGCTACAGTGACTGTTTCATTGCTCAGCCTGATAAAAGGCTTACTTCTCCCCCAAAAAAGCTGAATATTCAAAAGGTCAGAAGGATGTCTCAGCGTGAATCAACCAGGAGACATATATCTAAGATCAAAGGGATTGTCAATCCAATTAGCAGCCCAGGTTCCTGCAGCAGCAGGTATTTTACACGTAAAATATACTCTATTCAGTGTTTCATCTCCAAGTCCAGATCTCTCTGGAAGTCTCTCTTCTCAAGCCTTTTTTCCCATCTCCCTGCTGTCCCAGACACCTCTCAGCTGGTAGGAGCAGTTCTGTAGCCAAGAGTGTACATTCTCTTTTCTCTCCTTCCCCAAAGATGCAGCCTGACTCTTCTGAGATTAATTAATACTGCCCCATTTTCACACTGCAGGTGCCTGCCTGGATCAGAGGGAGGAAGCTCACAGCATGTCGGGCTGTAGCAGACAAACAGACCCCAGGTCCCAGACTATAAACAGAGCATGAGATGAGCAACCAGGGGATGAAGTACACTTCCTCTGCCTGGGGATGCACTGTTGGCCATACCTAGCCCTGCTCTGCAGAGCACTGCCTGCCTGAGCAGGTGGGAAAGCAGATCTTTGCCTTGCTGTACATAAAGGCTCTGTGGAACAGATGGAGAAATGTTGGATGTATACAGGGGGCTGTACAAATCCCTTCTTTGGGGCTCTCCATCAGGAGTGAGCAGTGCTGGCATAGAATCATAGAAGGGTTTGGGTTGGAAGGGACCTTAATGATCATCTTGTTCCAACCCCATTGCCATTGGCATGCCTGTGCTACTTCTCTGCCCCACTGCAGCCAGATTCTACCATCAGCAGAAAGAAACCACAGCCTGGAAGCAGAGCTTGTTCAGAGCAGGTTAAAGTCAAGGCATACCACATGTACCAGCATCTCTGTGGAAACGAAGATGAGTCATTAACACTCTGCACCAGTGCCAGTTCCTCAGGGACACCCAGCGCACCCGCATGAATACCCTATCAGCACATTAGGATTCATGTGGGCACAAGAGGGTCGGCACCAAAGGAATGAATAGTCATGAGGCCATTACTTTATCTGACTTTCTGGAAATGCTGGCATTCCCCATGCAGTATTAGCACAGCCAGCAGCAGTGCTGTAGGCAGGCCAGGAGGATTCAGTGAGCTGCTGGGACCTCAAAGCACCCACACCTCAGCAGATACAAGCTCCTATAGCCCAAATCCCTGCTCGAAGGGAGGTAAGAACCCAGTGCTATGGCATTGCATAAAAGCTCCTCTCTGGACAAGGACAGCTTTAGGAGAGGGAGACTTGACACTATGTTTGCACTGAGGCCAATATCCTGTCCCTGATAGTGACACCTGATGTCCCAGAGGAAGATGGGGGAATATACAAAGTGAGCAAGTCCTGGCCAAATGTGCAAGGTTTTCCTGTTCCTCAGCCAAGTTAATAATAGTGCAGCATTCAAACCCAGAGAGCCAGGTTGTATTCTGAGCTGATCCCAATTCATTCAGGGGAGCCTTTAGGCCGCACACACCAGGATGGTTCCTCGGCCATGGGAAGGGGGGAAAACTGTGGAGCGGCTGTGCTGGTGGAGGAAAGCCCCCCTTGCATTGCTCTCTGGTACCCTCCTCTGGCTCAATATGGAAGTTCAGCCTCCTGGTGGACATGACATAACCCCAAATGAGTCCCCTTCAGCATTTAGGACGTGTGGAGTTTGGGACCAGGAGTACCCAAGCTGTCGTTTTGATGGGCAGAAGGGGACATGAAATGTCATGGAAGCCATGTCCATGGATAGGCAGAGAGTTTGTTTCTTCTCACCAGCCACATAGAAGGCTGCAGGAATCAGCATGGAGCTGGAAAGCTCCTTCTACAGCCTATGGCAAAGACATGGAGGTGTCAATGGGCTTTGAGGAGACATATCTCCTACCAGGAGGTGAAGAGCAAGAAGATACAACAGTCTTAGAAAGGGAGATAGTGCTCAGGCAGTTGCTCCGTCAAGCAGCTAGAGTGCTGCGTCAAGGGGAATTCACAGCGTGGAATAAACCTGACTTTAAACCACGCTCGCTTCCTTCAAAGTTATCCACCAAGTGCTTTCCTGTTAAAGGTACCCTTGGAGATGCAGTTTCACCCCGGGCGGCTCCACAGTTCCCAGCTGTGCCATGACGATGCTGCTCTGGTACATTCTGTAATTGTTAATCAGCACTACAAGAGCACAACCACTGCAGGAATCAATGCTTAAATAAGCACAGGGAAGTCTTTGCTAATGAAATGGGTGCTCGTTTCTATTCTGGGGACAGGCTTGTTCTGATGTTCCTGAGAAGCATCCTGGATTTCTTCATGTGCTGAAGCGTCACAGTTGCAACTCCCCAGTTCTGCACCTGCTGAATTTTTCCCCTGACACATTGCAGTGGCATCTTGCAGGTAAACCTGGCTGCTCCTATCCCCCCACCTTCACCTGGCACCTTTCAGCTATCCCAGAATTGCTGCAAACTTGTCATTCTTCTCCCCAATGCTGTCAGGGGTGAGTGCTGAGCATCTTGCTCTGGCCTGGCCCTCCCCATGCCCAAGGAGGACCATGGGAACCCTTCCTGCCCCCTGACCTTGTTGCTGAGCAAATCTGAGCCCTCTCTGCTCATAACAAGCCCGGCTCGCCTGAATTTGGGGCACGCTAATCCTTCCTGCCCTCAAGCATGCTCCAGAAATAGCACCAACCTCAACAGCAACACGTGCCATCCTGAGCACAGCAGCCAGCCACACTGCTTGGTGAGGGCAAAGCAGTGTAATTCCTTGTGCTGTTATCCCATGTTCACTGCCAAGTGCAGCTGGGGTGCATCAGGCGCTGGGATGCAGGAAGCAGTATGAGATGGCAAGCAATCGGTCCCCCTCTTCTGCCTGTGCCTGGCTTCCAGTGGGGTGGGGGATAGCTGTGGCGCAAGGGCTCAATTGCCAAGTGAGATTCTCTGGCTGTTTACCAAACCCATTGGAGTTTGCACAAGGATCAGTGGGAAGCGCTCGGCTACAGCCGCAGGATGGGGAGCTGTAAGTGCCATTTAGCTGTGGTTAGCCACAATTTGGGGATCAAAGAGGCAGATTCCATCAAAACCATCTTCTCAAAAAGCCTCAGCATTTCAAATTACACTTTCATAGGGGAATCTCTGAATTGTGGCGAACTTCATTTTGCAGTGATGCATTCATTTTGCTTTGGTTTTGATGATAAAAGAAAACTGAAAAATCCAATTTCCTCTTTGTTTGCTTTGTCCCCATGTGCCCTCATCTACATGATGCTGGGGGTGTTCTCAGGTTCCCCTTCCCCCTCCTTGGCTGCTTTAAAAAGTACAAAACTTCTCTGACTGAAGAAATGTAGGAGAAAGAGCAGCAGTCAGCAAGGCAGTGCACTCAGCGTTAGAAAGGGGAAGAGTGTGGCAATGAAAATGTGACTTTTTTGTATTTTTAAAAGAAATCTGAAATTATTTAAAATTGCTTAAATTATTAAAAAACCTTCCACAAACTTCCCCAAAATCTGCCCTTTCAAGCTGCGTGCTCATTGTGCAATTGCATCCTGGTTCTACAGTTCTTGACCTATTGCTTTGCAAGAAGCAGCAGCTGATGCTCCTGCCGGGCTTGCGCAGCAGCCAGGCATCTGTGGGGATGCAAACAGGAACGTGCAGTTTCCCAGAGCAGGGCACTGCTGTCTTCCCTGCCCTGGGAAAGCCGGCACCAGTGGTAAAATACACCCCTGCCACAGAGCCAGATCCCCATTGCCATACCAGAGCAGGGCCATTGGAAAGGCTGCAGGGAGCAGAGGGAGCGGCCAGGACCTGACTAAATGCAGATGTCTCCAGCTGAGATACTCCAAAGAGTATTTCTAATCTTGGTAGAAAAATAGTCTGTCTAGAGAGGCAGTTTATCCTAGCATAGGATGTTCATGATTCCCTGGGGTTTAGCTGACCTTTGCTTAACCAGGGTATACACTTAGATGCTGTTTATTGCTCCTGCAATGTCTCTTCTGCCAGGCTTTTACTCTCCTTATTTCTTCTCACCTATTTAGATCTTGAGCTTTGCAGGATGAGACCCTCTCTCACATGGCCTGTGTGATATCCAGGGCCATGGAGCTCTCTTCTTCAGTTGCCTGGCTGCTATTGCAGTTGCAAACACAGTTCATAGTCATCTGCAGCCCTGGGCTCCCGTACAGCCTTTCCATTGGCTTGGGTGGTTTTGAATGAGGATTAACTCTCAAAAACACGGGCTCCCCATGCAGGCTGCAGTCAAGACTAATGGCAAAATAGTTAATGGTTAACAACAGCATTAGATATTTCTCAACTCTTTCAGCTTCCAGTCACAACAGCCTTTAGAGAAGCAGCATTGATAAACCAGCCTGGTGATTGTAATGCCAACATTCTGCTGTTATTTTTGTGGTTTAATTACCATAATTTCCATTTCTGTAATACCTCTTCTTCCTGCTTTTTGTTTCCTGATGTCAGATGACAGCCTGGTCTTTGCAGATTCCTGTTTTCATTATGAATTTCACTGATAAAATAACCCAACCCCCATCACTTCCCCAGATGATGGGGCAAAACCATTCCCCTCAGCATCAGGATTCTTCAATCAAAAGGTGAACCCTTTTATCAATTTCTGTAGAGACCAAAACAGAGTATCTGCATGCAAAATGTTTTCCTATAATAATAAAAAATATGGCAAATTACCAGCACAAAGTTATTTAATCCAACATTTACTGGGATTTGTGCCTGTAGATTTGAAAGCATATCAGCTTCTGCCTTGGGAATGCAGAGTGGTACCACTTGGGGCTGGTGTAGTATCCAAAAGGCTCAGAAACAGCATTGATGCTGTGGCAGCAGCACCCTTTGGGGTGGTGTCAGGCCAAGGAGGCATGGCCAGGGAAAGGGACACATCCTTGAAGAGCTGTTTAAGGCAGGAAAAGAAAGTACCTGTTGCTTATTCCCAATGTTTGATTTCTAAAGGAATGCTAAGAGACGGAGGACCATTGAATGAAAGGATGTGGCTGCAGCTGTGACAGACCATGGCTTTCAGGGAACTGAGATCTCTTCCTCTATCCTCCAGGATAATCCATACCCAGAAGCAACAGGGCAGTGCAGGGAGGCATCCTAAAAGGATTTATGGGGCCTGGGAGCCCTGCTTGCGTGGCAGCTAACAAAACAACCCCAAAAGTGACAGCTGGAGCAAGTGAACATTGATTTCCTCCTGTTTTCCTGCTGGCTGCACATGAAAATCCCCTGACTTCCCTGCAGCCTCTGCTATTTGCCAGGTAGCATGAAAGCCAGACAGATGTGGAGCTCGTTATTAATCTGTTTACATCTGCAAGTTATGAGGCATCTCATCTGCTGCAGAGGTGACAGTGCCAGAACCTTGAATGAACAACAGGTCAGAAAACAAAGAGCAAAGAGTGAATCTGCTGCTTGGTGTCGTCATTTGATTCCTGAAAGGATTAAACTGGCTCATAAAATAACCTCATTCAGACAGCAGCATTTGTGAGCACTGACATCTTAGCTTGACAAGGTCCTTTACCAGCCATTTGAGAAAGCAATTCTACACACTGCTCTCAAGAGGTTTACATTGCCATAATTCATGTTCATACCTCTAACCATGAAAGGATGAAGAAAAGGTTTATTGCAGTTATGGGCTGCAATAATCTCGCAACTCTTTTCTCTGAATTGTTTTAAAGCTTTAGGAACTTGAGAAAGTTATTTGGACACATCCTGGGATGTCTGGAGGCAGTGTGGTTGCATGTGCTCTTGGCAAATACGGCTCAGGATTTATCCAGTTCCAAATTCCAAGGCTGACCCCAGAGTTCAATTAACCCAGGTACCAAGTCTGGGAGATGGAGAAATCCATCCTGTTAGCTTGCTGGAGGCCTGCAGAGGTTAGACAAGCCTCTTCAATGTGGATAGGCAAGTGCCTGTGTCTGCACATGGCTGGCAGGTGTCTGAGCCATAAGTGACTTTGGAAATGTCCTTAGAAAGCAGGGATGAGATGCTGAGGTTTTCTGGTTCACAGTCGTACTAAGAACTCGAGGTATGGCACTGTGGAGACCTGCATACAGTGGTGCAGCAGTGCAAGGCTGTCCCTAGTATGATGAAAGCCATACCAGATTCCCCTGGCAGCTCTGCATGCAGGTCCCACAGAGTGGTCCTGCAGTGTGTGTGTTCCCCAAGGCCCCACACTCACTGGCAGCCAGAGAACAAGCTGCTGTACACAACCTCTGCCTTGAATATCTTTATGCATTAGGGCACTCGAGGCCCTCCACTGTTTTAAATTGGGATGATTAACTGCCTAATCATGAATTCTGTTGGAAATGCGTCATTTTGATTCTTTCGCTGTTTGGGGACCAAATTCTTCCCCAGACAGTTGCTCCTGAAAGCTGTGATGTCACTGCCACTGTGCCTCACATCACTGGGCAGAACATAGAGGAGAAATTAAGGAGCCTTCTGCTCTACCATTGATCTGAAGTTTGGGCAAGGAACCAGCCCTCAGGACACACTGCTATGTAGGAGGGTCCAGATTCTTCTGTTGTCATCCAGTGAAACCCATATAAGTTTCTTCACTCTCATCTCATCTGTCTTTTTTTAACCCCCTTGGTTTCTGTAGTGTGTCCTCCTCCTGTTCTGCTCCACTGTATCTGCAGGTACCTACACAGACTGCCTTGCTGCTGCTCAGCTCCTCTGCAGCCTTATTGCACAGCCCTATTCTCACAGCGCTTGGAGATACTTCAACCCATCAGCATCAGCATGTTTTGTGGAGAAGCCCTGGAACCTGCCCTGGAGCACTTTGGGTTTTCAAATCCCTGCATATTCTGCCTGCATCCAGCCTCTGCCCCAATGTAGACCCAGCATCGTCCCCCCAAACTGCCCTGGCATCTGCAGCAGCAAAGTGGCATTCTGCTCCCACCCTCCCGGTGCCATCCCAGTGCCATCCCTTTCTCTGGTGCCGCATGGAATAGCATAACAAAAGAGGAGGACTTTTCATTCTTTATTTGTAGGAACAATTTGTTCGGTGAGAAGAACAGAGCTCTTACAATCACAACAGTGCTCCAGCCAAGTGCTGTACACAAAGACTCCCCCAGCATGTGCTGAGCCTGATGAGCCCATTTGCTGCTCATGGCACACCCTTCGTGCAGAGCTGCGGCTCCAGCTCATGGATATGATTTCCAGGCAGGACAGACCACAGCTCCCTGCCACAGCACACAGACCTCTGCCCCCCATCCATCCCTGGTACAGCAGCACAGGCAATACTAGAGCATCACCCACCTCCATTGCCCAGATTGGGCTTTGCTGAGATGGAGACATTGTTGTGTCCTGTCCCTGGCAGGCATTCACTCCCCGCAGAGTAGGAGTGCTCATTACCAATGCCTTCAGACACGTCTCTGTGCCGCCCCTTTCCTGCATCCCATGTGCAGTGAGGGAAGAGCAGCTCCATAGCCACTGTGGAGACTTGGCATTGCCAGAGCTTCTGGCTGCTCCCTGCTCAGTCAGATCCCTGGTAAAACTCTGCACGGTTGAATTATCAGGCTCATTCGGTGCCAAACTATGGGAAGGACAGGGAGCAGCAGCGATCAGGGGTATAGAGAGGTTCTTGGAGAAGGAAAGAGGGGAGTACAGGTCAAGTGGTGGAGCCTGGCTGGGACTTAATGAGCAGCAGGTATTTGAAAAGCATCACTAGGAATAACGGAATGAAGTTTCAAGAGGAAATGCAGGTGGAATACTAATAGCAGCTTCTGACTTGGACTACAGAGCAATCTCCCAAAGGACAGCACAATAACCCTGGTGTCAGGGCATTTAAAAATAGATCCAGCACACCACCAATAAATGTAATACATAGAACAGGCCTAAAGGGCCATAGGCAGATGGATCTGTAATATGCTTCTTCTATCTCCAACTCTTACAACTCTGCAAGGAAGCGATCAGCAGTAAGCAGGTCACTGCTTTTTGGGCCATGCTGGCAGGTTATCAGAGCAAGCACATCCATTTCACTTACTGCAACCTGCGCTTGCACATGAGAGGATTTGAGAAAAAGAACTACAATGATCCCATGCATGTCTCTAACCTGAAAACGAGTCCCAGGGGCAGTGTTTCCAGTACATAAGTGACTAGAGGCAGCCAGGAATCTTCTGAGGAACAGGTTTTGGTTGGGAAGTATTTCCATTCAGCAGCCAGACAGGTTCGGACAAAGCCTTGGTGGGGCATCTCAGAGGGATAGGTATGGGAGAAGCCAGGCTCCCCTGGAGCGGCTGGGAGCCCTGCCAGGAATGTCCTGGAACCCTGTCTCCCTCCTAAGCATGGAGCTGTGGGAGAGCAGCAGGACACCAGAGAGACCCTTCTCCCAGAGAAACGTTTTCTTTCCGCACTGGGACACACAGGCTTTCCACAGAATGGGATACTTGGGTGCTGCTGGTGTGCCAGCCTTTCAGCAAAATGGATAAGAACAGCCATGGAATCACTGAATCACAAACTGATTTGGGTTGGAAAGGACCTTAAGATCATCTAGTTCCAACCCCCCTGCTGAGCAGGAACCATTATAGCAGAGTTACAGCATCGTCTGGAGAGGCTTCTGCCCCTGATCTCAAACTGGCTGCATTAAACGAGTCTGTACACAGTTATCTCTTTTGGACAGAGAAGAAAAGGCTGCCAGGTATTAAATCTCTGTGAGCACAATGGTGGGAACCTCCTTGGACAGGGATACAGCTCCCTGTGAGTGTCCAAAGCCAGGATGCTCACACAGTGGATGAGGATATGCTTCACTACAGCTCTGAGCACTGGAAGGACATGATCCAGCCAGAAAACATGCACAGAGACACATATCTTGCACACACAGCTGGATGGAGAAAATCTAGCTAGAGGAGCACAGCATAGCTCATGCTGCCCTTCTGTCCTTCCCAGCCAAGGCTTCCCCAGCCTGTTCGCAATTCCTGAAAGATCAAAATCCCACATTTACCTCACGGAAAGCATTTCTGGTTAAGTGCAGCCATCTCCTCCTGCCTCATGTGCACACCCTGTGTGCCCACCCAGGGCACGTACCCATCCCTCTGTCCGCTCCCATCGCACACAGACAGCACACACTCCCTCACTCCATCCTCGTGGCTGCAGATGTCGGTGGGGAGGGTGCTCCGTTAGCAGCTTTGCTTCAAACAGCAAGAAAATAAATAAATAAATAGGATTGCACATGAGGGAAGGGGTGTGCAGCTGGAAGCCCAAGAGGGTCTGAGATGGGGCTCCCGGCACAGTTCGGTACCAGCAAGTTTTGCCCAGGCCTCTGGGAGCAGCTTGGTGAACAGAGACCTGCAGCCACCCAGATGGGCTTACAGCTGCATTAAGAGGTGCACATTTTCCTATGGGATTGGATCAGTTTTTCCTATTTGCTGCCTAAGCCTGCATCACTCTGTTTCTTCCTCTGCTGAATGAGCTTTAACAGCAGATGAGTGTGCAGCCGGCTAGCATGCTCATATCCACACCTATAGGAGAGGGACGAATGCTCTGTAATGTTTTAGGACTCAGGTGTTACAGCCTGGATCCCAAGGGTGGACGGCCATGCTAGCATGTGACTGCTTGCAAGTAAAAAGATTGACAGATTCAAGCCTTTCTCCAGTCTGAAGTCCAGGCATTACAGTTACAGATTTGTTGGCATGAGGGGCAATGAAGGCCATGTTGCATCTGCACTGTGCAAAGTCAGCCCCATCTAGCAACAGCACTGCACTGGGCAGCACAGATTTGCCCTGTGCTAATACTTCTTGTTTGTGAGGGTCTGGGCCCCACATGCAGTACACACAGGCCCAGAGAGCAAAAGAGGTAGACAGAGAAGACACCAGGAGGTGAAACAAGCACAGAATGAATCAAAGCAATCTTCCACACTCCTTCTCTCTCAGTCTTGGTCAGATTCCTGTTTCGGCTGGAGCATCAGCCAGCAATGAGAGCACATCCTGCTGTGCCCTGACCTTGCTGTTTCTCTTCCAAACCAGCCACTGGAGACAACCATGTGGTCCTGACACCCCTTTCCCTTTTGAAAATGCTTTCCAAGGATGCTGTGCCAGGGAAAGCCCTCTGCACCTTTTGTGGTGATTTGGACATTCTCCTCCATTCATTCACAGGGCTCCTGTGGCTTCTTTGCAGAGTTTGTTTCACATGCAGTGGTTCCTGCAAAGGGCCTCTCTTGGTGCCGGTCCCCCACCTGTGTCCTTTGAGGCTAGTAGAGCCTTTCCTGGTCCTCTGATTATCCTTCATCAGCTTCTCCTTCAGGTGATGCATGATGGGCTATGGGTTGGGATGAAGACATTTGCCAAGGCAATCACTTTCCACAGCATCCCTAGGCTCAGAGAAGCAAGGTCATGATCCCACTCAATCTCTTCAGAGCCCTCATGAGCTCAGGGTGGTGAGGAAGACAGGTCAGCCCATTCAGCTCTCAACCATGCCTGGACACCCAGGGATCTCTGTGGGACAAAGAAAGAAAGAAAAAACCCATCAGTTTAGCCTGGTAGAGGTTGGGTAGAGGAGGGGTTCAGATACTGAAGACAGGAGAGAGATTACACCTCCCCAGAACTCACACCATGCCCACTGGCACTATCTTATTCATAGGCCACCTCCCCAGCTACTGAACACCACCCCAAAACAGTCCCTGGACAACTGGATGCTTTAGCACCTGACGATCTTCCCACAGTAGCTACCAAAAAGCAAAGCTTCTTTGCATGGAGTAATTGGAATAAACAGATGCATCTCTACATGCACACTCAGATCAGCTGCAAAGGAGATGGGAACACATTTCCTTCTGGTTTTAATATCTGTGAATCTACAAAAGGGAAGAAATGGGTTTTTTTCCTGATTGTGGAGATACTCAAATGACAGACATGTTAGATGGAAAAATGGGTAGAGAAAAGAGCAAGTACTGGATATGCCTGTGCTTTTATTCACTTGAAAGTGACATTGTAGTAAGTACATGCTGAAGGCTACGGTCTGTGTGTGGAGGAGGAGAAAGCAGCGTTTAAACCAGAATGCATCTGCAGAGAGGAAAAAAACAGCTGTTTTTAGGAACACAGTGCCTCTCTCAGAAGAATTCTGGGTATTCAAAATGAAGTTGCATTTCTTGTGTAAATCACTCCTTCCTTCCTTCTTTTCTTCCTTCCATCCCCGCTGTATCACTGCCCTCCTCAGCTGGACAGGGGAGAGAAAATATAACTCCAGGCTCGTGGGTCATGGGCTGTTTCTCTCACATATTCCCACTCCTCTCTCTCACTGCGATTGCTGTTGTGCAGTAACTTTTCCCCCTTCTTAAATACATTGTCCCATTGGTGCTACCACTGTTACTGTTGGGCTTGGCCTTGGCCAATGGTGGATCCATATTAGAACTGTCTGGCATTGACTCCATTAGACATGGGGGAAGCTTCTAGCAGCTTCTCACAGCAGCCACCCCGCAGCATCCCCCGCTACCAAGACCTTGCCATGCAAACCCAATACAATGGTGCATCGTGGGCTATCTAAAGGTGTCACAGCTGTAGCCCAGAAACCTTGCAAATTAGGAACTCTTTAGAAAATCCCAGACATTGCACATATGGAATGATAGTGGCTCCATAACTCCAGGAATTTCCACAGGCAGCAGCCCCACAGTCATGCAACATGGGACTGAGGACTGACAGTTTAATGGGAGAGGAAAGCTATACACAAGTGTGAAGTAATAGAGATGAAACCAGTGACTTTATGCAATGTGGAATGCTAAGCTTGCTTGAGTTCTTCCAGAACAAAACTGGAATCTCCGAGTGAAGCTTCCCTACCCTTTTTCAAAGGGCTCTTCTTCGACTATCCTATAGATGGAGCTTGCAACCTTAGGAGGAAACTTGAACCACCACTCTGTAAGCTCCCAGGGCAAAGCCAACTGTTGTAAAGAATTCAAATGGGAAGGAGGAGGGGATTCTCTAAACAAATTGCATGCCTGCATTCAGGAAAGAGAGCCATGAAGGAAAGGAAGGCTATGTTCTGACTCTGCATTCTTCAGTCACTGTGATTTAACTGCCTCCTTTCCTAATTGGTCTTTGTAATGGCACTACTGACCACCCTCATCCTGCACAGGCCAGTCCTCAAGGTCTTGACTTGGTTCTTCCCCAAGAGCCCAGATGAAGTCAATGGGTCCTGCTCTGTGGCACTTCCAGGTTACCTGGTAATTCACATGGACCCTTGTTTTAACTTGCTGGCTTTAAAGCAATTACTCCATACATGGCTGCATTTCACTGTGTGCAAATGGAGCCGCTCAGAGCAAACACATGCTATTGAAAGGAAAGTCACTTATGAACAGCTAGGAGATTGGCCAGATGCCCACAGAAGAAGGGTGTGAATCAGCTTGTCTCCAACGCCTTTAATGGAACAAGGCTGATGGACTCCGAGTCCACCTCTAGGCTCTCTTAACCTCCCGAAGCACAGCCTCCGGAGAGCCAGGCCCTCCTTGCCAGAGTGTCTTTAATCAGCAAGGTTGTTTGGGAAGCCCCACAGCTTCAAAAGGAAACAGTCACTTCTCATCTCCTTCTACTTAGATCTACTTTTTTTAGGCTGAATCCACAGCAGAGCAGAAAGGGAGGGCAGCACCCCTCTTACAGCCAGGTTTTCACTTCTAGCCCTTTGGAGACAAGGTGGAAAAATGTAGAGAAACAAGTGAGTGATGATTAACGCCCTCAATGCTGCCAGCACAGAATGCCCAAACTACTGCTTGTGTCCTCCCAGAGGAAAAGAATTCAGGCAGCATTCCCACCATTCTTAGCACCAGTTGTAAGGGCAGCTCCTCCATGTGTCTCTCTGTCTTCAGCTAAGACCACCAGTTCCTCCATGAACACCTGCATGGTGTCCATCAAGATATAAGGAAGATAAGCTGCCTTGTGCTCCATCATCATCACCACAACACAAGACAAATGGTCAGATTCATCCCTTTATGACTCTCCTGGAACAGCAACAGGCAATGGGACTAATAACCTTATACAGGAGCACTGGTTTATCAATTTCATCAGTGGCCCACTATATGGAGCTCTTTGACACACAAACTGTAGTGAAGCTGCAACTCATTTCTCAGCTTAGTAGAAGTAAAATCCATGGAGTTTCTCTCCGTCATCACCACTGTGTCCCAGAGCAAATCCTGGCCTGCTGCTCAGTAACACAGCGCTAGGACTTTTGCTCTTGTTCTGGTATAACTCAGCAGCGACATTCTGAAGTCAAGGGAGTCTAACTTCCCTTTACACTACCACTATGGCACTGACGCCAGTGGAGCCATTTCAGATTTACACTACTGTCATGGAGAAAGGAATTAGATGCAATCAATTTACACCACTGTAAAACTGACATGTAAGGGGAACTAGGCTTGCAGCACACAGTCCTGTCCAGGCGCTGATGGAAGACAGGGCTAACTACCCAAAGAGCAGCATAATCTGAACAATCCTTCTTTATGATCTTCAAATGTGTGCGTGCACGTAGGAAGGAGATTTGGAAGATGGCAATTCAAATAAACAGCAGATCACTTATCCTAAGCATCTGCCTCATAAAAGGAGAAAATCAGATGTGGCCCTGGAACGCCTGCTATTTGCTGCTCTAAATAACACACAGGGAGCACAGCTCTGACCTCTTCCAATGTTTCCTCTGCCCTGAGATCTGAATTCCTCAGGGTTCACAAGTCAAAGCATAATATTCAAACCAGAAGGCGTCTGAAGAAACTTCACAATCTCTATTCTTGAGAAGTGCCCATTCACCTGTGGGAAGCTTGGGTTTGCTAATCAGACAAACACGATGAGAGGAACAGACCACCCGCATCCCACGAAGCAAGGGATGTGTGAAGTCAGGCCACATGCATTCACCTTGCTAACTGCAAACCCAGATGGATATAAATGATTTACATTCCTTTATTTTGTTTCAGTACAGCCCTAGAAGAGGTGGAAGACTAACAATGAAATCACTTTTGGTCATTAGTCATAATATATACTAGGCTTAAGGGCAGCCGTACTGCAGGGTGAAGATCTGATGAGAAAGCAAAAAAATGACCTTTTCAATCAATGGGAATCAACTATAGCCCACAAGGAAATGATAAAGAAGAAAAATATTCCCTCCCTGGCCCTAGGCTATAGATTGGCAGCAGATTGTCTCAGTGGTTTGATGAATGGTTTTGCAAATCTTAGTAGATTTGCTTCACTCAATTTGAGGCATGTACACTGTGGAAATCTCCATTTGAGCTACTTGTCCAGAGAAATGGGCACTTTTAGGAGCCCAGTCCTCAGGCTAATATAGCTAGCTATCTGCCAGGCAGGTGAGCAGCCCTTCCCCTGAGCATCAATGGGATTTGGGATGGAGTGAGGGCAGAGCAAAATGAGGTTTCACTCTAGAGCCTCCCTGCATTCCAGGCAAATGAAACAGTCTGTCAGCCTTACATTGCATAGTCTCTGCATCAATATGGGGGTCTTCCAACCCATAAAGATTGGCACAGATTGTGTATGGATTCTCCCCTCTTTCCTTTCCTGCTTCTTCAATCTCTCGTTGGAAACTCTTGCTGTTTTATCATATTTCAGCAACCTGTCATCTAGCATTTGCCAACAATTCTTCCTACAACCTTTAAATAGCATATGTTAAAGTGCGGAGTGTAAAAAAGAATCTTAGGGCACAACAACATGAAATGAACCATCAGTTGCTTCTTTGCAGATTAAGGTAAAAGCAGAACCAGTTAATGTGTGATAAAAAGCCAAGGTATAACATAAGGGCAGAAGAAACCCCAAAATGTACCAATCCCAGATTTAGACAACTTTATGCCCACACTTACTAAAGAAAAGAAAAAGTTACATCCCAGCCCTTTGAGTTTGCTGTAACCCAAATCTGTGCTTTAGGGCATCTCTGTACTTGGCTGAACAAAGTGATGTTCTGGGTGACACATGATGATTCTACTTGTTTTGTAGCAGGGCTCTGACACAGCATCTTTGCTCCACAGTGCTCATCCATGCCTCTTAGCTACAGCTCGCGGCCTCGGTAATGCCTGGCAGTGGTTCTTAACACTTTATAATGCATCCATCAGCTCAGGGGTAGTACTTCTTCTTGGTCGTTTTTCTCTGCACCAGTGTTTGTGCTTACTTCATAATCCCTCCCCAAGAGCTCTCCTAGGAGACAGGGATCCGGCAGCCAGTGCAACAAAGCCAAACTGTGACACAACTTCCTAGTTAACTATCAGTTATTACTACGCATCCAGCTTGCTCCCCACTAGCCAGCAACCATTGTAAGTTCACATCTTTGCTTTTTGGGTATCAAACTTCTCTGAAGACCCAAGTCCTCTTTGTCCTGTATCACCAGTTGAAGAACACAGATCCCCCACCACTAGGATAGCACTTCATCTTGCCAGGGTCTTGGTAATGTCACTGACTCTTGAACTGATGAAGACTGCAGTCCCATCATTAAATCTCAAACCTGGATCATCATTTACTTTCCTGAGAAATAATATCCTCATCAAATTCTAGGTTTGAAGGACTCCTTTTCCTGGCAGAAGATCATCAAAGTAACTCTGGAAAGTAGCCAGAATGTGAACAGCTGCAAAGCAACAGGCTTTTAAAAGCTCTGTTATCTTATGTCTGTCTCGTTTGCTTGCTCCAGCATTTCTGAGGAGGGCATTTGTTTCTCTTTTTGAATTCTGGGGAAGTGAGGACATTATTTGCTTTGCTTTTTTATAAACATTTAAGAGATTGAAAGTGGTTCCCAACAGAGAGACAATTCTCTTCAGAACTATTAAACCAAACTGTAAAATCCCACAATCCCCCTGCAGGAGCTCTTGAGGGACAGTTAGGAGCCTTGTGTAAAGCTTTTCTGGGGTTTTATGGGTTTTGGCTAATAATGATTTTCCTCCTTGTGTTCTCCTGACAACAGTGCAATGTGCCAGGGCATGTGCTGCTATTGTGCACTCAAGTCTTTGCAGCAGATAGACTTCACTCAAATCCTACTGTGATCAACTGTAAGGGCAAGTGGGAGGACTGTAGAAAGGGAAGATGGTTTCTGAAGCCCGTATGGAAAGGGTTTATTCTGAAACAGGAGCTGCTGCATGTACACATGATGTAAATGTCAAATAGCCGGTATGTGAGATCTCACTATGCTCTCAAGGTACAGAAACATGATTTCACAACCACATGAAAGACCACATACTCAATGCTCTGCAAACCTGAAGTGATGACAGAGGTAAGTGTGCTGCTATAACCAGAACTCTGCATTCCAGGTAATGCAGGCAATGACTCTGCCTTCATTTGTGGCGCTGTAATTTTCTTTTCCTGGTGTGATGCCAACATAATGTAGATTTGTCCTTAAGCTGGGCTTACACCCAGGTCCCTATGCAGTTGTTTCAGCTAATACAGGCTTTAAACCAAATCAAACAAGCTAACAATAAGCAGAACATCCTTCCCCCTTTAGGAACAACAGAATACCTAAACATCATCCTCATCCTCCATCTACCTCTGTGCTCTGCACCCTATCGAAGAATGAGTATGGGATTTCAGCTCCCCTCCTGCCACAAAGGGCACAGATCTGAGCAGCCTTCTCTCACCAACCCTGCTTGGGCAGGTGTCTTGGATGAGATGATCTCCAGAGGTCCCGGCCAGCCCCTACTAATCTGCAGTCCTGTGAAATATAGCAGGTAGGAACACTGCTGAGTGGAGGACCTTTCAGTCAAGTGTCACTGGCAAGGGGACGGTGATGTGGGCATTACCACATCAGACACCCCATCACTGACTTCTTTACAACTGTGTTTTTCCCCATTAGTTCTCAAGTTCTCAATTTTCCTGCTACACTGTGATTTGTGGCCATATAGGCTGCTTACAAACAAACGATGAAAAGAATCAGCCTTTGATGGAAGACAAGATGAAGGCAGGCAGTGCTCTGATGAGAGAGCACAGAATGGTTGTCTTCTCAAGTTCGATGAAGTAGAATCACACTTAGGGTCAAGTTGTTCCAAGGCTCCACTGGTTTCCTTCTGGCCCAGGAGTTTCTGAAGGGACAGACTGCCAACCTTAGTTAACAGAGATGGACCAGGAGCAAGAGAGCCTTATGAGAGATATTAAACCCAGGACCTCACTTTGGAGTATCGTGTGCAGTTCTGGTGTCATCAACATAAAAAGGGTGGAACTGTTGGAACAAGTCCAGAGGAGGCCACAGGGATGATCAAGGGACTGGAGCACCTCCTGTATGAGGACAGGATGAGAGAGTTGGGGCTGTTCAGCCTGGAGAAGAGAAGGCTGCATGGAGACCTCATAGCAGCCTTCTAATATCTGAAGGGGGCCTATGGGGATGCTGGGGAGGGACTCTTCATGAGGGACTGTAGTGAGAAGACAAGGGGTAACGGGTTCAAACTTAAACAGGGGAAGTTTAGATTGGATCTGAGGAAGAAATTCTTTCCTGTAAGGGTGGTGAGGCACTGGAATGGGTTGCACAGGGAAGTTGTGAATGCTCCATCACTGGTGGTGTTCAAGGCCGGGTTGGACATAACCTTGGGTGGCATGGTTTAGTGGGAGGTTTCCCTGCCCATGGCAGAGGGGTTGGAACTAGATGATCTTAAGGCCCTTTCCAACCCTAACTATTCTATGATTCTATGATTAAACCCAATTATTAAACCCTGCCCTGCTTTAAATATAAATTCATAGGTGAGAATTGCAAACAATGAGAAAAGGGCAGGGATCTGACAAACATGACAAAAGTGTCATATCAGCAGTCATTCAGTGCTTGCTTAGATCAGCTTCAGGCTTAAAAAGAGTCCTATGTTTAAAGACATAAAACATTTATGGACATTTGGCTTCACACAGTGAAAATCCAGACTTAGCGTCATGGTTTGTGGAATTCAGGTCTGAAGTCTGATGTCCTCCAACTGCTTCAAATGCCTAGGGATTTCTGGGAAACCTTGTAAATGTGTTTTGGGTGGTCTGTTGAATTGTTTTATGCCAGACAACCTGCGTCCAGAGAAAATGCAAAAAGAACTGCTATTTTAGAAAGTCGGGGGCAGCTTTATGGTAACACACCAAGTGTTCAGCCAGGGTTTTGTTTTCTGTCACAAAAAGCAAGAATATCCTCTCCATACTGCCTTGTGACATGGGAAGATGCTTACACAACTCAATCTTTCTCAGCTCTTTTGAGGGGCTCCATGAGATGGCAGCAGCCACCCACAACCCTCTAATGCTAAATGGTTCTGATTTGAAAGGGCGAACTCAGGAAATTAGGAGTAAAACTGGTAAGGTCAGGTGGCTTAACAAACGCCATCATGAATCCATCACAAAGCCATTAGTGACCCTCAAAGTTTTACGAAGCCATCACCTTCATGCTACCTCCATGCTCTGTTGGTACAAGGGTCCAGCAGGTAACAAGCAGAAGCAAATCTGCCCCTTTTCCCTTGAAAAGGCTTCATTTTTACTGAATTAACTGGAAAGGGTGAGCTTTTCCATGCCTAGCACATCATCACTAGTAAAGAGGGACTGAAGAGGGACTGAGCTGGATTCAGAGTTCTAATACACCACCAGTGAGCCAGCTGCAGATAAGGAAATGGGGATGAAGGTCCAGATCTCTGCTTCTAATTCACAAGCAAACATTGAAACCAGCTGTCCCATGGATTGTCAGAGCACAGAATCCCTTTTTAGAGGAATCTGATACATTTCCTACCACCATAACTGACAGTCACACCTAGCCAGGTTGTTCTCACCTAAATTCTGTCTCCTTGAATCAAGCATTTCCAGGATAACTGTCAGAGTTGAACAAGGGATGGAGACACAGGTGGGATTCAAGACAGGTGAAACTGGGCATTACCATCTCTCCCTGTAGAAACAGACCAAACATCCCTGCTGTTGGTGCTTTACTGTGAGCCTTTGTGATGCTGCTGTGGTTCCCTCGAGCTTCTTCCTGGGGGAAAGGTGTAACAAGAGTGCGAGACACAGAGGACATCCTCCCTCCATCTCCCATGTGCACCTCTGCGGCTGTCTCTCTCAAAGGCACTGTTCCCGTGCAAGGCTCCAGTGTGGATGATCTGTGATCCCTAGGGCGTAAGTGGAACAGCCTAGGATATGGGAAATGGTTTACAACCACGTCCCTTATCCCCAGGCAGTCTATAAATCTTACACTAGGCCCAAGGGCTAGGTAGAGTGCAGGGAGACACTGTCACCACGCTTATTGATTGCTGTGCCTTGCTGAGCCAGCGCAGCCTGCTCCATACACCCAGAGCTGGTGGGCACTAGGGTTTCCTTTTGCAGGGGAGGAGCAGAGCGCAGTGGGGAAGGACATGGTGGTTTGTGTCCATCCACCTCCAGTGTTCCTTTCACCCAGTCTGCCTGTATGCTGCTTGTCTCCTTCCCTGACTAAAGCAGAGTGTGATGAGCATTGAGCACTGATCCCACGGGACGCCAGAAAGGGTCTGAAGTGAGGCCAGACAGAGGAAGTGGCTCTTGTGCCCTCCCTGAGAAGGAAAGGAGTGCTCCTGCCTGCAGCTCCTGGTGCATGGTGTGGGTCCAGCAGCTGGTGTTGGAGGTGACCAAGAGGAAGGAAGGCAGAAAGGTATTTGCCTGTTTGAATCAGCACAAAAGTATTTCCCTCATTTTCAAACCAGTGTGTTTCATCAGCTGATGTCTGAGCAGGGTTATCTCTCCCACCCAGCAGATAAGGGGTTAGGATCTGACCAAGGCTTCTTAGCAAGCCACAGCCATAAGTGACGCTAGTCTGTTTTCCAAACCTCCAATCTTCAGCCAGTTCTGTGCAGCTCTGACATCCCTTGATGAATGTGTGAGCTAACACCAATACTAGTTGCTGATTAACGTGACTAATGAGGTAATGGTGGATGCTAGTTTAGACTCAGAGACATAGCAGATGCCATTTCACCCACAAATAAAATTCTTCATTCAAGTAAAGCCCTTCCTTTCCATTAGAAGAACATATCTTCCAAAACTGTGTATTATCCACCTGCTTCACTTCTTGGGATTGGGATGTGGCAGAGAGGACAAGGGAGGGACAGGGCAGCAGCTGAGAGGTGATTGCGGGAGAAATTCAATTCTTGCCATTTCAAATCACTCCATCGTGTTACACAAACTTGCATTTGGTAAGAGGACGCAGGCTAAAAGCAGCTGTTCCTAAACATGGCTTTGGTGACTGTATTTCTAAGCATCCCCAAAGAAGGAAGGAAGAAGAAGTCACCAGTTTCTGTTCCGCTCCCATTCTGGTGGAACTGCACCCAGAGGTGTGGAAGTATATCAGGGGCTGCCCAGGTCAGATCAGGTTTGCTCAGGGCTCAGGCTGCCTTTTAGCCAGGCTGTGTAGGTGCATGGGGAGAAAGAGAAGCTCCTGTGATGAATAGGACTCAAAGTAGAAAGAGAAACTGGTGAGATGTTAAAGCTGCAGCGGTGCAGGAAGTGCTCTCTCTTCTCAAGGGGCGGTTTACAGGGCTTGTAAAGGTCAGGATTTCTTTTTTAGAGCCTTGAATTTTGACAACATTTCACCTGTCAAGGTACTGCTGCTGCCACTGGGAAGTAAGAGATATATATGCTGCTGACCCTTGGAATACTGCATGGCAGGTTGAAAACTTGACACTGGCATGCATGTTAATAGCTCAGAAGGGAGCAGGTAAAGAGAACAGAGGAAAGCAAAAGAAAGAGGGAGAAGGAAGAAGAGCCACAGGTTTTGGACGTTTACTTGAGGCAAACTATGGTTTGCTGTTGCTTGGGAAAAAACAGTTACGTAAATGTAAGTGATTCAGCACAAAGAAACCATCTGGAGACTGCGAGTCCTTCCCCTCCGGTGGCAGCGGTGACTCTGACTAACAGTATGTTAATAACATTAAAGCAGAATTAACAGCACAGACATCCCTGTCACAGCTTTCTCCATAGCCATGCTGTGCAGTCACTGTCCCACAGGACACATGTGGCTCAGAAGAAGGTATTTGGAGGGTGCTGCCCTTGAGAAGGCCTGCAGCTCTATCATCTGATTAAATCAGTGACAACCCTATTAGAAATCCATAACTCTGTGGGCAGGGAGAAGTGGAGGCCCGGCCATCCTTTATTTCTGTTTTGTGCAATAGGTCTCCAGTAACTTTTTCAAAAGCAGCTCTGGAACCTAAGTCTTGTTTTCAGGATTGCCTTGGATAATCATTCACTCAGGTGTAGCTGTTACTTGATGAGAGTAAGACCAATTATTTTCTTTTTATCCTGCTCATCCATATCAAAGGGTGGAGCACAGAGGTTTGTGCCAGGGCTTATAAATATTCCCAGGGTTTATAAGGCTAAACCTGTATGGAAAATGCCAAGTTCACACTATGCTTTGGTTTTCTCCATCAAAGCAAAGCAAGAGCTGCCAGAGCAGTGGCTGGCACACTGAGATGGGATCCCAGGCAGACACAACACAGCCCTGCAGCGGGCAGCACCCAGCTCTGCAGCACAGTGTGAAGACAGCGGCCAGGAATCCATGGGTGGAACAGACATGGCACCTGGGTAAACACCCGCAGCAAAAAGCCCTGTTTTCCCAGAGCCTGGCTTGGAGCTGGTGATTGCACCATGGCAGCCCTCAGGCTTTTCTGCTTTGCTCTCTGGCAAGAGCCTTCTCCAGCGAGTGAGCAAATGGTTGGCATCTGTCACTGAGATATAAAAAGACATCCCTGTGAGGAGGAGCTTGTCTTTTTGATGATTTCATGGTTTCAGTCATGGTGACCTGCTGCACTTGATGGGTGCTCCCCTTCCTCCAACGCCCCTGCACTTGCCCTCCATCGGCAGCAGCTGCTCCTGTCTTCAGCTGAGTTTGCAGTCAGGCAGGTTGGGATTGCCTAACCCATCCTTCCCAGTGCAAATCTCAGCCGCACACAACAAGAGCAAGACCTGTCCTCCTGGCCTCCAAAGAGTGGGTTGGAAGGGAAACAGCCCTTTCAGAAGTTAACTAAGGGAGAGCCCTGCGAAACCTTTCCAGGAACATCAGAAGCAGCAGGGGCAGAATGTTAAAGGGACACCAGGTTCTCATTTTAGTGACTGATTTACTGCAACTTTCCTGCTCTTTAGGAAGGCCCAAATCTGACCTCATAGCATTATGACCCAGCAGCAGTCACAGGCTGTGCTGTGAAGCTGAAACCTGAAATTCCATTTAAAAATGGATGGTCCTGAGGCTTCTGCAGGAATCAGGTATTTACAAAAGGCTGAAGCAACTCATCTACAGCCCTGTGATGGTCTGATATGGAAGGGCTTTCAGGTTTATTGTATTTTCAATCAGTTGCATAGTTATAACAGTATTGAAATCTGAAAGCCTCCACTTCTTATAGAGTGACCATCAGCTCTGTAAAACTGTCTGATTCCTCCATACTGGACCCTGGGACACAAGGGCTCACTGTGACAGTGAGAGGATAGAGCAGGGCTCAGGATCATAGTAGTTTCTAATTGCGTGCTAAAATGGCCAGTAAAGAACCTGTGATGTGCAATGAAAGAGTGATTTCTGTGGCATGGAAATACATCCAGAGGGAGCCCATGTGGAAATCATAACTGAGCTTTTCATAAATTACTGGAAGTCAAATGTTAACAACTTCCATGTAAGGAAGATAAAATGTGGAGCAGGGCTAGATGCATGCATATCCTCAGCTCTATTATTCTTGCCTCAAAAACCAGTCCAGCCAGCACTTTAATCACTCAGCCGCTCATCTCTAAATTGTCTCTATAATTAACAATAAAGTGCTTGCTATTTGCATGGCCATCCTTTGTAGGAGCTGTGGGGATGAGGATGCATATGGTGAGAAGCACAGCACAGGCATGGCATGTGCAGGGAGCCTCTGCTGTCCTCCTTGAACAGGGAGCTCAGGAAGGAGGACTGAAACAGAATTGCTGGGAACAAAGGTAAAACAGAGGAGACATGGGCACAGGAAATGGTGTGCCTCTGGGGTGTCCCAGACTCTTCTGCTGGGGAAAAGGCACACGTTGTCCTGAACAAGGCAAACACAGCATGAAAACCTTTTTAAGTGACTTCTGAGCACAATACACCCATTATACTACAGCAGGAGTCCTTCAGAAATGCACAGGATGACCTAACAGGTCTCCTTTCTATTAGTCGTTTACTTGTAACAAACAGTAATTGGAACTCATAGCTAAAATCACAGGGGATTTCCTCAGGCAAAGCCATAGCTTGGACCTGGCTTTGCTGATGCTATAATTAGCATATGTACATAAACATATCCATTATCACGGCAGACTACTCTGGCCAATTTGCATTGATGTTAGTGATGGAATTGCCTCCTTAGGCTGACTTCTTGCATCCCCTGACACAGCAGTGTGGGGTCTCTGGGTGAATCATGCAAGAAGCAAAGAGAAAGGAAGAAAGCTCTCTACATTTTTTTGTCATCAGCTGAAGGAAGGAAATTTAAGTCATACTTTGGTTTAAGGAAAATGGGAAACATCCCATTCGCAGGGGATACAGCCACTTTCAGATTAAACAGGATCACTCAAGTCTAACTAATATAACTTGGACTTGATCATTAAGGTCCTTTCCAACCTAGTTGACTGTATGATTTGAATATATAGCACAGAATGGTTTTCTAATGCTGTTAGCAAGTGTTGCCCTCTTGGTGTAAAGGTTTGTGTCTCATCCTTTGGGGATCTAGCTCCATTCTCATCCTCTCAATGGTAAGTCTCAATGACCTGATTGTACCTGTCTTACATACATCCTCACAGCCCCCTAGGTAAACTCTGGCAAAGAAAGAAAGGGTTTCATCATTAAGTGAATTTGGATCGGGCTGAGCTTGACTCCTGCTGTGGAAGCCAAGAAATGACAGTATCTGGCAGATATGAAGCATCCTCTCTCCAAACTTTTGGACACCACTTGCAGACGCTGCCCTTCCAGGCACCATGTGCCTGGCATGCTCCATTTGCAGGCAAGTGCACTGGGGCACTGATGTGGGAAGAGTCACTGAAGAGGAGCACAGACCTCATCAGCACTCTTCCTTTCTAATCTGGGTCCTGCATCATAGATGTTTGGCACTGAGGAACAGGGTGACGTTTTCACGTTGTATTTCTTCCTGCAACCCAACGAGCACCCCACATAAAAGCCTTTGTGCAACAGAGAGGATTGAGGTCTTGTGATTATGTGCAAAGCCTGAACAAACATTTTGGCCACTACTGAGTCACACGTATTTCAGTAACAGCACAATCTCTACCCACTGGCAATATAACCCATACTGCTTTTCAGGGACAGTTATGGACAGTGGAGACTGCGGGCATCTCCATGTTACCCCAAGGATGCCTTGCACAGCAGGACTGTGCCAGATCTGGACCATGGATAGGTTTACACCCCTAATACAGCCAGGATCCTGTCTGGTTCCATTCCTGCTGGGCTCCCACCTTCCCTGGGGAACAGTGCAGCTATGGGCCCCTCCACACGTCCTCTGGGGCTGCTCATGGCAAAACCATCTTAGCAAAGGAGTGTTGACACTAGCCACATGGCACGCACTCGTGTTACTGCAGGCACTGCAAATAGCAGCCCCTTCACCGCTGACAAGTGTGCACGATGGACATACCAGGAGAGGTGAGCTACACTGACCCGTCCCTTCCAGACCACAGCTGCTGTAGAGACACCCCACAATAGCCAAACAAAGCCAAATAAAGCCAAACAGAGCAGCAAAACCTCTAGGAGCGATGCTGATGCCAAAGCCCCGGCAGCATCCCTGATGCCACACAGGTACCCAATCCCTTCCCATGGTTCTCCTCTGGGAAAACCCTGTCTCCCCACTTGACCCTTGCAGCTGGATCTCCCTCTTATCACCAAGGCCATCGCTGGGCTGAGGCAGGCAGACGGCTGTCCTGGTTTGTCTCTGTACCTGTCAGCCACACTCACTGCAAAGGCACGCGTGGCTGCCAAATGACAGGATCGCCTGCTCCACACCCTCCTGATCCTGCCTTGGCACACTGCAGAGCAGCCTCCCAAAGGGAAGCAAGCTTGATGTTCATTTTGAGGCCGTCATCACACCACACAAATCTTCAACCACTTGGAAAGGAGCAGGGGGGCTCAGAGGAAATTGAGAGTTACTGCTTTACCTAATCCTGCCCTACACCAAGGATTGGAAAGGGACTTTCCAAATGCATGAGATTGTCTCTGAGTCTTCTACAAGGAAGAGGAGGAAAAAGATGCTTCAGGAAACAACCAGGAGAGGGGAGGGATGGAAAATAAGGCAAATAGAGATGGTATATTAAGGCAGACAGTATGTTTTTGGAAATGGATACCAGGCTTTCTTCACCTGTTGTCCACCAGTGGTTTTCTCTGGGCACCTCCATCTACAGGTGGAGGTCCCTAACAGAAAACACATTTTAAAATGCCTTTTTTAAGATACCTTGAATTCTTCCAGCAATCCTGGACATCAGACCTTGAACACCACAGCTAGCAGCAGCCACGGAACAAGCCAGCACAGCACAAGCATGTCTGGCTTAGTTTCCAAATCAAGATGCTGTCACCCCAGCTGTGTCTTCTATTCAGAAAGCAATGAGTTTGGTAGGGACTCCTTTTTTTAGCCATTTGATTTGTGATGCTCTGGAGATGCTTACAAACATTTGATCCCATCCATTGGAGCTCTTGGTTAGGTAACCCAAGGTCAGACTTAGGCCACCTCATATCTATCACCACATTTGTACTGGCTGGAAGAGAAGACAAGAGAGAGAAATCCTGGGATCAAGACTGTAATACGCAGCACAGGGAAGGGAACATCTGCATCCAAAACCAAGGCACAGGACAGTCTGGTCCTGCAGGCAATGCTGGAATCAGGAGCACAACACCAGGGACAGCCCTGCTCCGGCTCTCACTGCACTGATGCCACCATGGTATCGGGCTGCTCTGCAGTGCCCTCTCAGTCGAGATGTGGCACTTTCCCTACATGGAAGGAAAATAAACACTGCAGGCAGAAATGATCCAGCTGCTTTTGGAGCATCTCAGGTTTGCAGTGGGAGTTCCTCCCACAACAAAACCCCTGGCTTCTCTCCCACTCCAGCAGTGGGAAGGAGCCATAAAGTTGCTGTAATGAGCCTGCTGAAGGTTTTGACTGGCAGGAGAAAATAGAGCATCACAGCAGAGGTGAGACATGCTCTTTGCCTTCTCCAGTGTCGGGCTAGGATGGGACATGGCTAGAGACTGGATTCATACTGCTGTCTTCTGACCCTCGGCCCTGAGAATGGCACAGTGAGAAGGTGATGCCCAGGTTGGATGCCCAGGGCCAGGATTTGTTGGATTTTTACTGGACAGGAGGATCGGTTGTCGCTTTTTCACCCATCTCCTGTGAAAATCACCTCCACATCCTTTCATCTGGTCTTAATGCCTTGTCCCAGCTGATTTATTTGATCATTGGCAGGGACAGGGTTGTGCTCGCTGTGTTCAAACACATAACTTGGGCCACTTAAATCCTTACTTGCAGTTTGTAGATGCACATTGCTTTTCCTTGTATAACAGTTGCATGCAGTGAGCCAGCTATTCCTCAGCATCTCCCATCCCCAGGAGAAACTGATCCCTGCACAAAGCATTGGAGACAAGGGAAAGGAGAGCCTGTCAAACGGCCTGCCTCCTCTCTGTGTGCTTAAACAACACCTCCCCTTATCTCCCACAGGCCCTCTCAGTGAATTGAGTACTTGTTTTGCTTTGGGTGGAAAAGCTCCAGCTTTGGTTTGTCACCGGTTCCCTAGCATGGTCCCATTCCACGGCTCATCCCAGTGAGGTCTACAGCTACCTGGCACGATGTGCTCTCACTGTGCTGACCACTCGGGTCATTTGTGATTAAACATCATCCCACTACCTTGTGCCAGGACCTGCCCCACCGTCTGCCTGCTCCCTGCCTGGGCCATCCTCAGGAGACACCCACTCCCAGCACTGGTTCTGTCAGGCAGGAGGGAAGAGAATGATTTGAGATTAAAATATTTGATGCCGTTTACAGGTAAAAGCAGAATGTTTTTATTTGGTTACAGTTGTTTATCCCCTGTTCTTCCTGAAACTGGAAACCCAATGCAGGAGGCAGCACGGCAGAAGGCTGAGGAGGCTGTCTTTAAAAATAACCCAACACTCACCTTCTTGGCCCTAGGAGCATAAATTAGGCTGGTCACTTGACTCAGACAACTCCCCTGGTGCTGGTAACACACTGTGCATGCATTGCCTCGCTAATGGCCATCCTTGCTCCCTGGCAAGTCTCTATCACTGAGAAGCTGTCCACCCTCCCTTCATCCTGCGGCTTCCATCCACTAAATCAAACCCATGCTGGCTGAAAGCAGACAAGGAAAGTACTAACATAGGAGGGAAGAGACACCAGTCAACTGCCTGCGCTGAAATGCAAATCCTGCTGTCATGGCATTCTCCAGCACTGTTTCTTCTCCTTCTGCAGTCCCTTTCCACCTTTTCCTTCCTGTCCCATGGGACCCAGCCTCTTGCTTTCCAACCTGAGTTTCCTACTGTTGCTTGAGTTGTCATCGCTCTTAGGTCTGATTTCTCATCTGTTTCTTTGTCATTTTTCACACTCTCCTTGGGGCGTATTTCATTTTGCCTCTGTTCTTTGGTTGCCTCCATCTGTCTTTTTAACCATTCTCCTTAAAGTCCTTCTCTTTTCACCCCTAGTCTGTACTGCATTTATGACTTTAATGGCAGAGTTAATAAAAGCCTCCTTACAGAGCCAGGCCCTCAGCAAGCTGCAATTCTTCAAACCTGCGCTGTAAGAGTTGGCCCTGTCTGGTTATATCACTATCTTTCCCCTCCTGAGTTTTGCACGTTAAAAAGAATCCTCAGGCAGAGAAAAAAAATCCCCAAATCATTCTGACTTTGTTCGAAGCCTTTAGCTTTGCAAATCATAACAGCAAGTAAAATCCCCAAAGCTCTGCTATGTCACTGGAGCAAACTGAAATCCTATCTTGCAGCCAAACAAGAGTCCAAGTGGCTTGTCCTCAGCAGGGAGAGTTGGAACCAGCCCAACCTGAGACCAAACCTGAGCCGATGCAATGCCAGCACCCGCTCTTAGCATCCCTGTAAGGTCCAGAGGGGCCTTGGTAGGGAGAGCTCATCGTGCCCCTAGTCAGCACTTGGGCAGAGCCCTATGCTTCACTTCAGCAATCCTTTCACCCCTTTGTCTCTCCTGGCCACCATCCACAAGTCATGCCTCAAAACCCCCCTGCCCCATCCCTGCTGCCACAGCGCTGTGCCCTGACCTTTTCTTTCTGGGAACAGCACGCACCCCTCTCCTCCCATCACTTGACTGCCCTGCAGTGCCAACGGAGGGGCAGCCGAGCTGCAGCAGCAATGCACCCTGCCCCTCTCCCTACCCCCTCCTGCCACCACCAGCCCTGCATGATGGCAGCTGTGGTGTCATCACCTCCCATGCCAGGGAGAGGTGTCCACAACTGTCCTGTACAGTCTGCAAGCAAATGTCAGCTGCACCCTGCGAAGGAGGGGCTGGAGCCACAGGAGCAACAGCCTGTACATCATTGTGCGGGTAGGGAAGGGGGATGATCATTCAAGGCTGAGTGACTCCCCCAGAGCAGCTTCCACACTATAAATAGGTACCTTGACGATCCCCTTTTAAGAAGGGTCTTTCTCTGCAGCAGGGAGCCCCAGAGGGATGGGGTAACACACAGCCAGCTTTTCAACATGAACAAATCATGCTATGCAGCTGGTGAGGAATGGCCTTCTTGCTTCGAGTCACAAATATCTTTCTGTTGTTCTGCTCTCCCTTTTTCTTCCCCTGGGTATTCTTCCTACAGCCTCTCCGTTGCCTCAGCTACTGTGATGAAGTGATACGAATCAACTCCAGTATGCGTGGATTGCATCTCCAGATTTGGGCCTTCCTCACTACCATATCCTATAACGTACTCTACAATTGTACCTATCTCAGCTGGATACAGCAGGATCTCCAGGTCTGGGTGAGACTTGCCCTCATTGCATCTCCATAGCCACTGCCACCGCCACTGACGCTGCTCAGGGCTCCATCTTCTATGGCAGGGAGCATGCTAATAATTGTGCAAAACCCTGGCAAGTTCACAAATGTCTCCACTGCCATGAAGCTGAAAAGCAGAGGACAACCTGTGCTTGCCAGGAGAAGACATGGGAAGGGAGCCTCTGAGCCACAGCACTTCAAAGGGCTGGTGAAAGGCAGAGTAGGACCAACCCCTCCCACCCAACCACAGGAGCATATCTCTTTGCCTCCCACCTTCCACATCAAAGATCTCTATGATAGCTACAGCCTGGCTTTCAAGATCATGCAGAGTGTTGGCTGAGTCCCCATCACAACCAATTTCACACAGCTTATGCCAGAGTCCGTGGCACTGCAGCACAGCTCAATAAAAGCACAGGAATGGGAAGACACACATCCCAGTGGAAAGTCTGTGACTGATGGTTTAACCACAGGGGTCTTTGACACTGAGCAAGCAGAGTGGAAAGAGGTCCTGCTTGAAGCAGGCTAACTTACACAGAGCCTTGCAAGGCATGGCACAGGGGCAGGAATGGCACTGCAGGGCCCAGAAAATCCCCCTGGAAGACCATCCTAAAACCAAGCCTAGAAAGTCAATGTCTCTCCATATCAAATTGCTGGGCTGATGCAAAGATATTTCTTGTCTGAGCACGAGAGAACCATTTCTTTCCTCTTCTTTAGCTACAAAGCCATTTGTACAGCCCTTCCACTCAGAAGCTCTGCACTTCAGCGTTTGACCTTATGTCTATAAAGAAGGTCCCATACTCAGCCAGACTCACATCAAAGGCAGAGTATCACAGTAGCATCTAGGTTACAGTGAGGTGTCACAGAAGACTTACAGTCAAGGCTGGTAACGCATTTATCTCAGCATCGCTCCCTTGTGAGAGGCTGTCCACTGTGCTGACACACTTCCTCTCTGAAACCAGCATCAGTGTCTTCTTATTTTCATGAGACCTTAGCTGGAAGAGACGGGTGGCAGCCTATACCTGATCCCACCCATTCCCAAGCATGACACACCAGGTGAGATGAATGGATAGTAATGAAATGTCTGAATATGAGAACAGATTCCTCAAGTACTCGAGCAGCTCCTCCACTCCTACTCCCCTCTGTGTACATAGGTACATTGGGGTTTCCACTGCCTCTGCTACATGCAGACACTCCCTTTCTCTACCAGCCTTCCACTGAGCCCTTTGCTCCCAAGAACACACATTAAGGGCTTTTGCTCCAGTTTCCCTCAGAAAGAACTGCCCCACATTTCCAGACACTGCTTCAATACAGTAGGATGGGACTTCAGGCTTTGGAGCAGGGACCCTGCAGCCCTATGGATACTTTACACTGCTTTTAAAGGCTTCTTCAGTGCTGCCTAACCAAATTGCAGCCCACAGGACCTCCATCCACAGCCACTAATGAATGTAATGTCCTGACAGGCATCCATTGTGGTAAGCACCATTTGACCTGATGCCATCGAGCTTGGGAGGCAGGAAGAGCAGCATGGCTTTGGGGGTGATAAATGCTTTCAGCAGTGTGGCTTTTGCTTGGGCTGGTGGCTGAAGAATCTCAGGATGCGGGCAGCCCTCCCCCAGGGATGAGAAAGCATTTCCTTCAGCTGGGGAGAAAGAAGATTAAGGAACCATTTTTCACACTTGCATACACTTAAGAGGAAGAAATATTTACATGAGGGAGCAAGGACTTGGCAGGGGCTCCCCAGAGGCCGTTTGCTGTTTATGCATTTTTCATGACTGGGCTGAGGCTGTGGAGCTCAGTGCTGGAGCCTGAACCCTACCGAGCTGCTGAGGAGGTGCTGAGAGTTGCGAGCTGTGTTCAGACTGTCTCTAGAGTTGGTGGTCAGAGATCTTCTTGCCGCTGCTCCGGGGCCTATGCCCGCAATGGAGTTGTCTGTGAGACCTCAGGTAGCTCTGGCAGAGGCCACTGTGGTTTCCTAATGCCTTTCCTTTGCATGACTGGAGGACCAGAGCCAGGAGAAGGTGCTGGGAGCATCAGAGCCACAAATGTGCTGGGAAGCAGGGACTGGGCTCTAAGCATCTTTCAGGACCGACTGCCTTTCCAAAGTGGGATGTGAAATGTTTTCCAGTCCTATTTTAACACAGAGATGGGGGAGCTGGTCAGCAGCTGAGGGTCCCCACAAAGAAGGTCTAACATCAGGACCCCTGCAATCAGCAATGGCTCATGTTTCTAGCTGGGGCTCTCTATCCCTCGAAAGCACAAAGTTACAAAACTATATAAATTACTGTAATTTGGGCATCTGCTGTGTTTTGGAAGTGCCTGGTGTAATCCCTCCCTGTCCAAGCTGCACAGTGACTCCCTGCTGCTGCTTCTGCTTTGAAACATGCCGGGCACACACTGGCCTCTGCTGCCAAGACTTTCATCATGGTCCTAAGTGGCATAAAGAATGCAAAATACTTGTCATTGCAACACGCTGGGCTGGGATCCTACTTTACATTACCCATGCTCTTTCTTCACTCCACCCGAAGCAGCAAGAGATGCACCAGGACAACCAGGCTGGGCAACAAATAACAGAGAACTGGCCAGGAGACTATTTTCCAAAGATACCCCCCCAGAAGCTTTTAGAATGCCAACAGGAGATGAAGCAACTTGGGACAGACAGCAGTGACCTACACATTGTACTCCTGTTATACCCCTGTTCCTGCAGGGCAATTCATGCCTGCTTTGAGCCCAAGCTCCAAACCAGCAGCTGGAGAATCTACAGCACAGGATGCAGGAGTCCTGTAGGTGTGTGGGGCTCATCCTGAGCAAGGTAAGACCTTGCTTTGAAAGCTGAGAGGGAGCAGAGTCATCACTCACTCCTTTCTGCTGCAGTGCCAGAGCTATGGCTCACTTCTGGGCCAGACCAGAGCATTAACAGCACCAGGCTTTGCAGACAAGCCCTGCACCCATTGTGCAGTATTTCATGTTTCCCACCCCAGAAGTCCCCATACCAGACATCTGTGTTTCCTTCCAGCCCCAGAGAATGCTGCCACCAAAGACCAGCAACAGGGGATTAAAGCCCACAGCTGTACTGGTCCATGCTTTTGCAGCAGCCCTGCTCTGCTATGGCAGCACAGGAACCATTCAAATCTGCCACTGTTTGAAGTCCAAACAAGCAGAAAAGCAGGTGGATTTTTACAAACTACTTTGTCTACAAACCCTGGCATAAACGGGAGAAACCAGAGAAGCCCTTTTACAGTGAGGTGCTGAGCATCCGCATCCTGCTCACCGCTTCCAGGGTTCAGACCACCAGATAAATGAGCAGAATCCTCATCCACTGTGTGTGCCTCCCCACCAGCACCATTCAGATGCTGGTTTTCTCTAAAGAGCCCTGAAGGATTCACGGGAAGAATCTTTGAGTGTAAGGCAGAAATACAGCGAGCAAACAGCTTCCAGCAAGGACACCTGACTACAAACGTACCATCAATACTCTTTTTATTCAATCACAGTCAATAGGGCCTGCAATAAACAAACTTTTGAACATTAAGATCTTCATCTATGTGCATATCTATCTAGCACATCAAAACATCTTCCATTTTCCCTGTTTATACACAGACCTGTATCCTGCTGTATACAGATAATGGAGGCATATGTACATACAATACCTAAATATATATGCATTTGTGCAGAAATGACCTTACCAAGGACTGTAAAGCAGTAAATATATCCCAACCCACTCTCACTGGCGCTGGCAATATTGCATGGAAATTTAGTTGTATGCTGCTGCCATTGGGAGGGTAAGAAAACAGGAGAAAAAGTGAAATTGAATGGGTGGAGAAGCACCAAATCCACTTTTTTCATAACAAAGGTTGTAAGGGCTCAATACCACCTGAAATACTCTGATTTAGCACTCTTACAGCAATTCCAGCAGACACCCACTGCCAAATCCCAGGGAATCAGTGTTGTGTCCTGCTCTTACAACACTTATCAGGAGATATAACCTCCTTCCCAGGTCTGTGTGAACTCCAGCTTCCAGCGTGTGCTGCTCTGTGTAGACCCAGGCTGTGTCACTAAAACCCTGGGGAAGCATCTGTGCTCATGGACAAGCTGGATGTACTTTGTTCTGTGTCAGGCAAAGATAAGCCTCAGTCCTTTGGCCAAGGGTGCAAGAGAGAGCAGTTGTACCACAGGTATGTAACACATACTACTGGTATGTACCACATACCACCAGTGGCAGCTTGAGGAATAGCCATAATGCATCTCCCAGGAGGCAGTAGTGGATGAAATGCTGGTGCTGTACTCTGCAGTGAGACAAAAAGCACCAACAGGTTCCCATGAGTGCCCCATGCCTGATCATCCCAAAGGAATGCCAAATGACAATGTCCTCACAGCCCAGGATGTGTGTTCATCGCAAAATGTTCTCTGTGCCCCTAGGTAGAAAGCTTATGGCAAATGCCTGCTTTCAAAACAGCTCTGATAAAAGAATAAAAAGGGAAGAAGTGTTCAGGTTGCTGGGTTCAAGTCTCAGAAAGAGACAAGCTTTCATATCAACAGACTTGGTGTAGCACAAGGAGATGTGAAATAGCGGCTGTGTTTCTACTTGTGGGCCTGAGAAACCAAGCACAAGTGTAAAAACAGCAACTAAAGGAGCCTTAATCCTTGTAAAACTCTCACCTTGGGAGGCCTGGGGTCACAGCACCTCTGCTGAGAAGAACACCCAAGGCCACAGTGGCTTTTCAGAACAGCCCTTGTTCATCTGAGCCTCTAGAACCACTCTGGGTACCACACACATTGCAAACCCTAAGTGTAAGCACCAATATTGCTCTTAGATGCTAGCAAAAGCTGTGGGTCAGCCAAAGTATAAGGTATTTTACCAGGGCTGGATGCTTTCGCAGAGGCAGCTGGGGAGGGAAGACTGGGGTGATGCTGGTGAGAGGAGCAGTAGGCACCTTCTCTGCTCCCCTTTCCATCACAGGGACACAGCTAGGCACTGCCGAGGTCAGCCAGGTCAAACCTTTGCTTCCCTGATGCTTTTGGAAAGGTGGCACTTGCTACCTGCTGAGCAGAAAGCAGAGCAGGGAACCTGTGAGCATTGCAATCCTCCTCCCTCCTTCCAGAGGAATGAAGGTGCTCATAAACCCGTCTCCTTGGGAAACGGATTCATCATAACAGTGAAAACAAACCCTGGGAGACTGAGGACAGGCAAAGGGAGGGGACAAAAGCCCTTCCCTTGGCCAGTTCTGGTGTTTGAGACTCCTGGCAGCTGGAGTACTGTAATTAAAGGCACAGGAGCAGCCATCCCCATGTGCAGCAGGGAGGAAGACTGGCTTTGATGAACAGAGACATGTCGGCTGGAACTCAGGGGAAAAAGGAAAGTTTATGATCTGTGGAAGAAGGGGCAGGCAACTCATGAGGATTGAAAGGATGTCATGAGGTTATAAAGGGAGGAAATGAGAAGGGCCAAAGCTTGCCTAGAACTTAATCTAGATGCTTAATGCTTTCTTTGCCTCAGTCTTTAATAGCAAGAACAGTTGTTCTTGTAGTACCCAGCCTGTAAGCTGCAAGGCAGGGACAAACAGCAGAAAGAAGTCCCCATAAGCCAAGGATAAATGATCAGTGACCTGCTGCTACACTAGACAAACACACAAGTCTCTGGGGCTGGATGGGATTCACCCAAGGGGACTGAGGGACTCTGAGCAACTTTCCATCATTTATCATCAGTACTGGAGAACTGGGGAGGTTCCAGCTGACTCATAATTAACAAATGTGATGCCCATCTACAAGAAGGGCTGAAGAAGGATCCAGAGAACTGCAGGCTTGTCAGCCTCAGAGGGCCAAGGCCATTGGCATGAGGTTCAACAAGGCTCAGCGTCATGTCCTGCCTTTGGGTCATAACAACCCCTTGCAATGCTGCAGATCTGGGAAAGAGTGGCTGGAAAGCTGACTGTTGGAAAAGGCCCCGGGGATGCTGGTTGACAGCTGGGTGAGTACCAGCAACTTGTGCCCAGGTGGCCAAGAAGGTCAACAGTATCCTGGTCTGTATCCGCAATAGGGTGGCCAGCAGGACTAAGGAAGTGGTTGTCCCCCTGTGCTTGGCACTGGTGAGGCTGCATTTCAAATCCTGTGTTCAGTTTTGGACCCATGACTACAGGAAAGATGCTGAGGTGCTGGAGTGGGCCCAGAGAAGGGCAACAAAGCTGGGGAAGGGTCTGGATCACAAGTCTGATGAGGAATGGCTGAGGGACTGGGGAGGGAGAGGGGGTTAGCCTGAAGAAAAAGAGGCTCAGGGAGGAACCTCATTGCTCTCTGCAACTACCTGAAAGGAGGCTGTAGTAAGGTGGGAGACCATCTCTTTTCTCAAGTAAGAAGTAATAGAGCAAGAGGAATTGGCCTCAAGCTGTGCCAGAGAGGGTTTAGATTGGATATTGGGAAAAATTTCTGCACCAAAAGAGTTGTTAAGCACTGGAAGGGGCTGCCAAGGGAAGTGGTACAGTCACCATCCCTGGAGGCACTTAAAAGACATGTAGATGAGGCATTTGGGGACATGATTTAGTGATGGACTTGACAGCGCTGGGTTAGCAGTTGGATTTGATGATCTTAAAGGTCTTTTCCAACCTAAATAATTCTATGAGTACACACCAGAGGGCATGAGATGTTGGGAGACAGATTGCAGCTTGATGTTTACTCCTGGACAACGCTGTCAATACCCTCCCCTCCATGGCAAAGCCATGTCCCTTATAGTAAGTAAATACATAAATAAGCCCTTTGAAAAGCTCCATGGCTGTGACGTGAGAGAGCTGAAGAGCACGCTATGTGCCTGCTCACACATCTGCTCCCTTTCCAGAGAAGCCAGGCTCTTTTCCTGCACTACTAAAGCCTGGCCTATTTTCAAACATTTGGGTACGTTTGGTAAGTTAAAGCCTCTTCCATCCCTCTCCATTGTACTCACTGCCTCAGCAGTGTCCTTTGGCAAGGCCTCCCCTTCATGTGAACCAGGAAGGCTCCAGGCATGGACCAGGCTTCACCAGTGAGGCTGGGGCAGGCACAACCTGACTCCCCCCCCCAGCAGTGGGGTATGCGGTGATGTGCAGTACTGCACATGATGAGTTGCTGAATGATTTGGAATATGAGGTGCTTTGGGAATGGCCAGTCCTGAAGAAGTGCTGAAGTCATGCTCCCGGGTGGGGATCTGCATCCAGACCCTGCTAGCTCTGCCAGCTCCCCTTGTACTTCCACACCTCCCCAGTGCCGGAGCAAGCAGCAGGTTATATTTCAAGGCCTGGCTTCCCAGAAAGCAAAAGCTCTCCAGGAATGCTCCCAGGAAGAGAAGGACCAACATAACTCAGCAGCTCTCAGTACTCTGCCTGTTTTGGAGGACAAAGCAAAGACAGCCCCGATGTGAAACCTACAGCTGCCCGAACAAGCAGGACATATGGTGAGGTCAGTATTTTGTAACAACACAAATGCTGCATTTGTGACACTCCTCTTGACTTTAAAAACAATAACAATCTGTTTGGCCAAAGTGGCTGAAAGCAGGGAATGTACTGCAGAGTTCCAGTTACTTGTACACATTGGTACCAGGCTGGACCGTATCCCACACATGCTCCTTTCACCTCTGTGGCAGTGCTGTAAGGTACAAACCAACTGTTGGCTCAGGTCAAATCCTAAGTACCTTAAATCAATTTAAGCAGCTATAGTCCTGACTTCAGAGCTCCATTTTTTAATGCCTATGAAACTATCTCTTTATTATCACATATGTAATCAGGCCAAAAGATTCCTTACACTGCTTTTCTTTTTCAACCATGGAACAGGAAAGGTTTGTCAAGTTCAGCTTTTTTTCTCAATATTATCCCCTTTCCATTCCCTCTGCCCCAGAACTCTGCAGCTCATATTTCATCAATTTTACTAATATTGCCTTAGAGGGAAGAAATCAGTTCTTCAACACTCAGAATTCATTGCAAGCCTGAGGTTTCCTAACAGTGCAGCTGAGCATGGCAGTACCACGGTCAACTGCCCAGTACCAACAGCTCAATGTCTCCTGTCCCTGCCATATCCATGTACTCTGGATGCTGCAGTGGCTCTCCAGCTAAGACAGTTGCTCATCTTTCAGCTTTGGCTACATACAGCCGCAACATCTGAAGCAGGAACACAGCCAGCCAAACAAAGAGAGCAATTATTTGGACAACAAGACCTGGTCCACAGCATATGCTGCTGAAATGCAAATAATTAGTAACATAAAAACACAGCAACTGAAATGTGGACACCAGATTTCTTTGTGCCCCAGTCTGGGGGGAGAGTTTGGCTGCTGAACCTGCTGGAGGCTGGTGTGACCCCAAGTCATGAGCTGTCACTGGGGGACACACTTTCCCTCTGTGCCCTTGCTACCTGCCAACCTACACTGCCCCTGGGTGCTGCAAAACACAGCAAGTGACTGACAGCGAGTGGCGAGCTTACAAACATAGGAGATATCAATCACTATAATCAAGAGGTTAATTTTTACTTCCCCTGGACACTACATACTAATCATGGCCTGTTCTAAGCTAAAGTGCATCTCTGTGAACCTCCAGTGCAGCACACCAGCCTCTTACATTCCAGTCCTTGTGCAGTAGGAAGCAAACAGCACCTGACTGCAGGTCTGGTCCTGAGCCGGGTCTCCTGTGCTCCAACAGCCTGTTAATGTTTATCTGAGGAGCACATGTTTTTGCTGACCTAGGGTCTCGCACACCACACCATGCCATCACACCCTCCTCTGCCCCTGTGGCTCACACTGAATGACTTCGGGCACTGCCAACAACCCCACCAAGGCAGGAGATGAGGGCATGGGGAGGAGTGAGCATCAAAGGAGGCAGCAAGAGGCAGGAAGGAAGGGCTCTCAGGCACATTCACTGCTGTAGTGCTGAGCTGGAAAAGCAAGCGGAGATGAGCCAGCACCCATCACGGGGATAGAGGAGGAGAGGGCTCTTACAGCTGTTCCTCCTTCACAGCACTCTTTCCAGGCACGATCAGGATCTCTTTGTGAAAAAAAAAGGAAGGAAGCACAAGCAGTCTCCAGAACCTAACCCCGCAAAAAACAGGTGGGGTTTTACTATGAGGGTTGTGAGAGCTCGAGGAGTTTATCACTGCCCTGCACCTTGCAGCAGCGCAGCAGAGAACAGCAGCAACACCCCTCACACACTGTCATTCTGTGGGGGTTCCTCTCCAGCCCTTCCTGAGGCGGCCCCTTTCAGCATCACTGCGTGGGGCAAGTTCTTCTCAGAGCAGCCAAGAGAGCCTAGGCCACGCGGGAACTGCAAAGGGGTGTCGGCAGCCAGAATCCTTCCTCCATCCCCCCTCCCAGCTTCTGGTCTCCCCAGGACGGTATCTGCTGCTTCCTTGCAGCGCTGCCTCAAAGCCCTTCTGCCGCCTGCAGCGGGGGGTCCCAGCCCCGGGGACTCGGCTTCACCCCACCGTATTTACAAGGCCAGCTCTTCCCTGAGGACCCAGCGGTCCCCAGACACCACATCCCGACTACAGCACGACCCCAGCAGCAACGCAAGAACCACCCCCTCCGCAAGCCCCCTGCAGGGCAAGTGCGTGGAAATGTGGGGGGGAAGGGGGACGTGGAGGGTGATGCTCATACTAGCGGTGCCTGAGCATCGCGGCCCCGTGCGTCCCTTGAGTACCGTTTCCCCTCACTGTTCCCGGTTGTTTCTGAGAAGACCCCGCACTTGCACACCCTCCAGCCCTCAGGTACAGCCTTCCACATTGCAGCCCTGGGTGTTGGGAAGGGGAATGCTCCATTCCCCTCGCCCCGATCGCCGCTTCCCTCCAGCCAGGGACTTCAACACAACAACCCCTCTGCAGCAGTGCCACTGCCGAGCAGGGTCACTGTCCCCCGTCGCCATAACCGTACCCTCCCGTGCCGCCCGGCACCTGCCCGCCCGTGTCTCCCCGCTGACAGCCCTGGGCGCCCGCCGCCAGCCCGGGAGCAAACAGCAAAGCCAGTGCAGGGGAAACCGTCAGCAAACCGACCACCGACCCCCGGCAGTGCCGCGGCCGGAGCTGCGCTGCCAGCCTCGGGAAACAAACCCTCCTCCCGTCCCACCTCCTCCCGTCCCACCTCCTCGGGCTCGCTGTCATTGAAGACTTGTGCTTAAACAAACCGGGCAGTTCAAAAGCTTTGGTTGGAGCCCCAACGAAAGAATGGTTTGTAGCAGCATTTCACGCGACCTCCTTCCCAGCATCACATTCCTGAATCCCACAGTCACACTATCGCATTCTGGGCAAACAGTCCATTTATTTCTATTATTATTATTTCAGCAGAAAGTCCTATAGCACTTGGCGAGGAAAGCATTCCTTGTTTCTGGGCGTTGCTTAAACTGTCCCACCGACAGCAACTGCCGCGGATTCGAGACAGCCCCACCGAGCCCGCTAGCATCCCTTCTCGAGGGGGATGTCACAGAGTGCTATCTCCGCTCTGCCCCCTGGGCTGGACAACACCGGCACCAGCTCTCTAGCCTGCTCTTCCTTACGGTGAGGCGTTCCACGGCCACCGGCTGGGTCATAGCAAGGAACCGGGAAGGCTCCGGCAGGGGACCCTACTCCGCTGCCTCCGAGTGGGGCGTGCAGCCGGGCCCTGCCGCCGCAACCGATCCCTACAGTAAAGTCACGTTGAAGACTGGACACTGCCAGGAAGTTCCTCCAGGGACGAGCTTTATGCACAGCCCCAAGTACCAGCACCCCCAACCTCCCTACCCCTCCGCCTCCACCCGCTCCGCACGGTACCTTTGCAGTGCAAAAACTCCTCGGGGTGCGGGAAGGAGCCCTCCTCGCACAGCAGCTCGCAGGCTTTACCCGATGTCAAGGGGTAGCCGTTGTCCTCCTCGTTGTAGTCGCTCTTGCCGTTGCTGTTGGAGTAGCCGTTGGCATACATCTTCAGGGCGGACCTGCGGAGGCACAGGAGCTCCTGGAAGGCATACCTGAAGTCCGGGCTCCGGCAGTAGATCAGAGGGTTGAAGGCAGAGTTGACATAGCCCAACCAGTTCAAGAGAATGTACACGTACTTGGGTATGATGTCGTCCTGTATGACATGTACAATGTTGACGATGAAGAAGGGCAGCCAGCACAGAGTGAAGGTGCCCATGATGATGCCCAGGGTCTTGAGGGCTTTGTGCTCCTTCAAGAAGAACTTAGAGGAACGGCGGTGCCCAGCTCCCCCTTTCTGCTCCTGCTCCTTGTTCTGGGTGTGAAACCTTCCCTCGCACCTGTCTATTTTCTGCAACTGCTTCTTGGCCACCTGGAAGACTCTGGCGTACACGAATACCATGACCACGAGCGGCAGGTAGAAGGAGATGATGGAGGAGGCAATGGCATAGGCTTGGTTGGTGAAGAAGTCACAACACGTGTCCTTCTCGTAGCACAGGATGGCCTCGTCACGGTCTGCCCGGTACCAATGCATTTGGATGGGTAAGAAGGAGGTGAGGGCAGAGACCACCCACACCACAAGGATGACCACACGTGCCTTGCTCTTGGTTAGCAGGCTCTGGTACTTGAAAGGGGAGGTGATGGCAAAGTACCTGTCCACGGCAATGACACAGAGAGTCTCAATGCTGGCCGTGACACAGAGCACGTCCAAGGAGGTCCAGAACTCACACCAGAAGTTCCCAAACTTCCACATCTCCATGATGATGTGGCAGGCTCCGAAGGGCACCACGGCCAGCCCCATCACCAGGTCGGCGCAGGCCAGCGAGGTGATGAAGTAGTTGGTGACAGTCTGCAAGCGCTGGAACCGGGCGATGGCGGTGATCACCAGCACGTTCCCGAAGACGATGGCCAGCACGATCACCGACATGAGGATCCCCATGCCCACCATCCACACGTCCCGCGACAGCGTGGGGTCGGCAGCGCTCTGGTTCGCGCTCACGTTGCCTCCGGGCAGCTCGGTGCCTGCCACCCCCATGGCCCCGCAGCAAACCCCTCGGGCAGGCGGTGGGGGCTCCCCTTTGCCTAGAGCTGCTCCGCGGCAGCGCCGCGCTGGGCACCGCTCATACGGGACGGCAGGTGCGGGGCGGGCTGGGCACGGGGGTGCTGCGGCCGAGCGTGCTGGGACCGCTCCTTTCCGCTCCGCTCCGCACCGCTCGGGCGCGTCCCGTCCCGTCCCGTCCCGTCCCGTCCCGGCGCGGCGGCAGAGCGCCCGCCCGACTCCCCTAGCCCGTTAGGCGCCGCGGAGCTTATAGCGACACACGCCGTGACATCACCGCCACACAGCCAATGGCAGCCCGCGCCGCTCCCCGCGCGCACCTCGCACCCCCCTGCCCGTACCCCTCCGCATGTCCCCCAGTCCAGGGGTGTCCCCATGTCTCCCATCCCTGCACCCCGTGTGCTCCCTGCCCCGCCGTGCCTCCAGCACACATGGCACTAAGGGAATCCTCAGGGTGCAGGTCCTGGGAGTTGGAGTCTGCCTTTCCGGAGAGCCCCCGTCCTCAACGGCGACACTTTGATGCCAGAGAGGGACTCTTCCTTAGGGAGTTTGGTGATAGGACAAGGGGTGATGGATTCAAACTTAAACGGGGTAGATTTAGATTACACAATAGGAAGAAGCTCTTCCCTGTAAGGGCTCTGAGGCACTGGCACAGGGCACCCAGAGAAACTGTGGCTGCCCTATCCCTGGCAGTGTTCAAGGCCAGGCTGGATGGAGCTTGGAGCAACCTGCTGTAGTGGAAGGTGTTCCTGCCCATGGCCGGGGGTTGGAACTGGTTCTTTCCAAGCCAAACCATTCCATGATTCTATGCCACCCAGGTGTCTGGCCTTGCCAGCACCCAGCCCAGCACTATGGCTGTGGTTCACCCGTAGTCCAGCCCACTGGCACACAGGCATCCAGGGTGGTGAGATGCATCCAAGTGATGGAGCTTCAGTCCAACCCCAGAATCCAGAGCCGGTCACAGACACCCTCGACTGCCCCAGGAGGCAGTCGGGGAGGCTTTGCTACTGCCACACACCACAGTCCCCCATGCTGCAGCCAGACACGTGGCTAGCCTTGGACACTATCAGTCACAAGTATTTCCCTTCAAAGCAAACAAATCTGCTAAATAAGGACTAAGGAATCCTGGAAACTTCTTTTAGCCTAATAGGAAATAACACTGCTGCTGGAGTTTCAGTTCTGCCCATTGCTCTCTACCGACACTGTCCATCCTAGTGCGGCTAGACATTTATCACACTGCCTGCAGGCCCTAGGGGCTTGTGGAGGTGACAGTGAAGCCTGAGGGCTGTAGTTCTAAAATTGCCCTGTGCCACAGAAAGGGAGAATAGAAAGAGCTGCTTGTGCCCAGATTTACCTCCACACCTCTGGCTGCACTAGGAATGTCTTGCTGGGTGATGCACTACGCCCCTCCCATGGCAGAGCAGTGGAGGACTCCTGCCTTCACTAGCAATTAAGCAGTTTGCTAATGTTAATTCTCATTGGAAACACATCGGCTGCTGGAGCCCCATGGGGTTCACAACTCTGCCTCGTTTCTCCCGGACAGCAAAGCCACAGCTTTCACCCCACCAGCCCGGTGCCACAGCCCGCTGGCTGTCTGTGTTGCACTCGCCTGTGCCTGACTATTTATAGAGGAGCTGAGTGTACGGGGAGGAAGCTTTGTGGTTTAAACAGAGGGGCAAATGAGGTGCTGGAATCAGGAAATGAGCGGGAAGGCAGTTCAACAGTACGAGGTTTCTGCCTAGGCAGGGATCTTCCCTAACCAGTGGCTTCCTTGTGCTGTTTCCACACTCTGCACACTTGAAAGGTTTTAAAAATGAAGAGATGTGAGCAAAGAGCCACAGGGCAGGAAAAGCAGAAGGTTTGGGCACTGCATGTTGTCCTCAGCTCTCTGTTCCCCTTCTTTTGTAAGAGCTTCTCAGAAGGCTCTAGAAAGCATTCAGGGTAAGTTTCTGGTATTAACCTGGTGAGTTTGCCATGAAGATTCCCGTGGGTTAGGTGAACATGTAAGAATACTCTAACACCAAATCAAAGAGTTCAAAAAGCATTAGGTCCCCTACCCTAACAGGCATACCAATGTTCATCCCTGCATGAAGCACTGAGCCTTGGAAAGAGAAGAGGCAGGACTGGGAACATGGTACCAGCTCTGAGAGAGTCAAAGCTCTCTGCTTCATAACAAGTGCTTTATCAAAGGCATCTTACGTCCTACACATCCCCGGTAGCAGTCCTCCATTCCTCCCCAGAGCCTCCTTCAGACCCCTGGAAGTCTCTGTAGCCCAGGGTACAGAACTCAGCCAGCCCAGCTTACTTCTGAGTATTCTGTCTTTACATTCTTTAAAGAAGCCTGACCCTCTGCTTTGGTTAACAGGGTGTGGTGAAGGAAGCAGAGAAAGGCTGATTTTTCTTCCTTGATTCTGCAGCTCTTGCTTGTGTTGGCAATCTTTGTTCACCTCTGTGAGGTGCGTCAGGGTGGGCCCATGGCTTGAGCTGATTCCTGCCTTGGCTAGCCAGCAGTGACCCACACCAAGTGGGACTAGTGACCTCAGGTCAATTTTGAGTAGTTATTGGCTTTCCAGCATGTTTGAGACTTCTTATTTAAACAAATACAATATCAACCCTCAGAGGAGGGACTAGGAAGACAAGTTTGCACTTCTTACACTGCCTAAGGCATGGGGGAGAGCCCCAGCCCACCCCAAAATGCCTCCTTCTGGGTTCCTTGAGCTTGGAGGATGTCAAAACCAAGCACATCTCATTTGTTTTGTGCTGCACCATGACCCCTGCTGCTTTGTCATCACACTAATCTTTTCTCTTTTTATAATTGGATGTGTGCTCCCTCCTTGCTGGGTGACATTTGAAGAACGGCCTGTGGGATCAATGAGAGAGGCAGGGTTGGTAGCAAGAGGTAATCACTTTTATTAGCCCAACTGACATAATTGGAAAAAACAGCCTGGCTTTCGGGCATGAGAGACCTTCCCCAGGGCTGTGACTAGCAGGGATGCTGGCCTTAACCCCGCCTGCCCAGATGCTTGTCACAAGCTGGAAAGCACAAGCACGCTGATGTTAAGTAGCTGGCCAGATCAGGCCCTTGGCAAGCTCTGGGAAGTGACAGTCTTTGACACAACGTTTGGCAGGAGAGGCATTTGTAAAATCCCCTTCTTGCAGAGACCTGACAAATAGCAGGATCTGGTGTGTCACTGCGGGGAGGCTGTGGAGCACCAGAAGCAGCCTGCGGACAGCATGGGAGCATCCTTCTGTGGCTGCTTGCAGGGGTCACAGAGCTTTCGGCAGGTTAGCTGTGGCAGCAGCACTGCAGCCTCCTTTTGATTTGCCTTTCTCTGTTGCTTTATAAGCCATGAGGGGGAGCCACCCATGACTTCTAGCTCTCGATAATCTCTCACTTAGGCTTGTTTGGAACAACAGTGCAATTGGAAATTAATGTTTGAGTCATAAAGTGTGGGTTTCTTTCTTTCTTTGCTTGTTTCTCTCCTGGAGCTCTCTGCGTGGTCTGGTGGGAACCCTGAGGCATCTGCTTGCTTCAGGAGCAGGCAACAGGAGAAGCCCAGAGCTGCCTCTGGCCCCCACCTACAGCAGGGAGGATAGCAGAAGGGACAGAAGCACTCCTGCTTCTCTTCGATGATGGGGATGCTGCCATCTCCACCCTTGGGCAGCCATCCTCATTCCCAGTGCCCCCAAGGATCATTTCCATCCTGTGTTCTGCAGGGGTATGGGCTGTGGAGTGCTCTCCTCCACTCTTGAGGGCTGCAGCATGGTGTGAAGCACCTGAGACAGCAACCCTAATGCTTCCAAATGTGCTACCACTGCTTAAATGGTGCCTTGTCCCCTCATCCTCCCTTGCAAAGGTGCTGTGGAGGTGTGAAGGGAAACTGAAGGGAGAGAATCATTCCACCACTGGAATCATTGCACAAAGGCAGGCAGGACCCTCTGGTCCTCTCTGTGCATCTCCAGGGCATCTGCTGAGTATGAGAGATCACAGCTATTAACCTCTGGAGCACTGGCATTTGGAGGGAGACAGTTACTGCTTATTGTTTTTACCTAGACAAAGGAAAAAGGAAACTGCTGAATATGAGCAATGACCCCAGTGAAAACTGAAGTGCTTTATATGGAACATAACACTGGCTGGGACAGCTGAACACCAGAGATTCATTGTCTCTGAGCCAAATTCTGAACTGCTCATGTGTAAATCAATACTGATGGTGAATACAGGTTACTGAATGACAAAACGTGAGGGCAGCAGAGGAAACAGAAGAGAGCATCAGAATAACAGTTAGAGATAAAAGATTGTTATCGAGACTTTTTTCCTTCTCATTACTGGTTTTCCCATAATTGAACACTGTTTTCACAAGCACAGCAGATCACTGCTGCTAACCCACACCTCCTTCTTGACTTGTCCCTGCCAATGACCTCCAAACCCATGCCATCAGTAGCCTTTTCTTGTCCACTGTGCAGCATCTTGTTTCCCTCCATGGTGGGAGGCTGCAGCTTCGGAGTTTGCCACAGAGGGGAGGTTTTCTGAGTGCAAAATGCATCCCATCCTCCAGGTGTCATCAGCACAGAGGTGGCTTCTGCTCCCTTACCTCCAACCAGCAGCTCAGAGGAGATACGGCTCAGATGTAATTGGCACAGATGAGGCTACATAAACATAGCCATAATTTCGCAGAAGCCTGGGCTGGAGCCACACTGAATTGCACACACATAGTGTGAGGTGAAGAAGCCTGATCCAAACACAAATGCACTGAGTTGCGGCTGTACTGAGGTGCATGCCTCTCAAATCCAGCCATTGTTGTTTCAAAGTGGTCTGAGCATCTCAGACAATGCTTAGCATCATTAGTCAGGAGGCACCTACACTGATGCAATGGAAACCACTGTTTCACGTAAATAACAGGCATGTATATAGGAGGCACACCAGGGAAGCAACCCAGAAAGCACAGGGGCCTCTGCCCTCCTCATTTCTCTGCCATCAGTGAGGGTCTACTGTACCCCTAAAGTGAATCCTGGTCCTGGAGATAGAAGTTCCTGCTTGAAGTGGGGCCAGAACTTCACCTCTCATTCCTAATTTTAGAAGGCTGCTTCATGAGCTACTAGGAAAGGGAACTGTGTGTGCCGGAATATGTGCCCAGTTCTACTGAGTCCAAGAGGAAATTTGTGTTTTCCTGAGAGCTTTCTTATCAAATCTGCTGCATATCAAACCCAAAATAGCTTGTGTTGCTGCTGGTCAGACCAAGCTTTCCCTCGGCTCCAAGGATGCTTCAGGAGCTAGAGGAGGATTTGCTAGCGTGCTGCTGCAGGGGGGCATGGCCATGGTAGGTGCTGTGTGTATGATCTTCATGTGGTGCAAATCCAAGAGACATTAATTTAGTTTAATTGACTCTTCCACTGTGGACAAGGCCCTTGGCATGGTCTGAAATCAGGTACACCAATATGTGCTGGGACAAGCCAACAGCTGATGCCTGGGTGCCCTGCAGATGCCTGCCCATTCTGTGGGCTTCATTCAAAAGCTGTCCTTGCAGAGCCACAATGTCTTTGAGCCCTTAGGCAAGGGCTTAGCATTTGTACAGGAGGCTCCAGATCTGGAGTGTCAATACACATACACAGAAAAGACTACAGCCTTTGGCATTTGGTTCCTAGATCACCGAGCCCTTTTCAGTCATTGTGCCCTTAATTTTCTGTCTTCCTTCAGTGAGGCTGAATTAATTAATCCTTATTCCTCCAGGCATCAGAGGAAGACATCCACTAGTGTCTGACAGGTGTTCTGGAGGGCTGCACAAGATAATGCTAAAAAGGTTGTTTTTTCTCCGTGGTTACAACATACATGATCCCAGCCTTTCCCTAAATACCTTGCTAGAGAAAGGAAATTACAATGCAGGAGTGGCTTAGAATAAGCCAGGCTTGTCTTCTTTGCAATGCTTCAGTATGACTGTACTCACCAGTCTTCCTGTTTTGCACAGAGATTGGACATTTGCAGTGGGAATTGTCATGAATATTTTGCGTTTATCAAGCTGAATACAAACATCTCCAGAACATGCTAAGATACTTATTTTGCTGGTTACCATCAACAAACTTGCCTAATTGGGGACCATGTCTGGTCGCAAGAAGGGTGTAAACACCAAGATGCTGAGGTGATGTATGCAACAGAGTTAGTCAGAATTCAGTTTCCATTGCTCACGCACCACTTGCCCCCTCTCGACCTGGACATAACTTCTGATGTGAACCTCTTTAATTTATTCCCTAGCCCCGGGAGATGCTCGCAGCACAATTCCAGCTCCTATCTCACCTGCAACACATCAGCCAGTCCTCCCTTTCTCTGCTCATTAATGAACACGGGCTAAATTCAGAGCAGCACTTGAAGTGAAAGGCACCCTGTCTCCTGACCACCCAGACTCTTTATTCACCCCAGCCCACTCTGGAATGTCAGAACAAACACCACGTGTAACTCCTCAAACAATGTAAGTAATCGCTTTTAGATGGGCTATTGTGTGGCATTCATCTTGGAGAGGTTATCTGAGAATGGTGTTTTGTGTCCTAGTGCATTTTAATAGCATGTGAGATTACATCTCTGGCTAGTGTTTTTATTTGCTATACTATGGTAATTGGGTGATTTTAATCTGTGGTTGATTTTATGTTTTCATTAATGTAGCTAGCCCTGGGGGAAATGGTGTAAGGCTGTCTCTGACTAAAATTAGTCCTGGCAAATTCTAATTCACCCCTTCTGCCAGCTCAGGGCAGAGCACTTGGGATAAGATATGGCTGCAGGTCCAACTAGCTAAATAGATGAAGAACCTGCCAGCCTGGGCTTTCTTTCCTGCTCAAGAGAGAAGAGGCATCTCTCCAATGGAGGCACAAATACAATGTTTTGAGAACTCTGTATCATCCAAAATTCCTCCCCATTCCCATAGAACAGGCATGCTCTGCCTTAGCTCACCAGGAAAGTACCAAAGGCTTTTTTTGGGTGCTTTTTTTCGCTGTTGTGCATGATGCTTAAGGACTTTTCTGATTGCACCCTTGGCAATGCTGCTGCAGCGATGGTCCAGCTCTGGCAGTCGACACAGAAAACTCTCCAGGAACCGAACCTCTGTGCCTGCACTCCTATCACCTGAATCTGTGGGGACCTCTATGCCACTAAACACCCCAGAGGAGTTTTCTGCACTCACTTTTCCAGTTCTAGGAACATTTTGTCCCCAAAATGCCTCTGACTTATGCACTGCAGCCAGGCTGTGCTGTGCTGGGCATCCAGAAGGCCAGGGTAGGTAAACCAAGAGTCATAATGAAGATCTTAATGTATGAATCAAGTGTAACACAGCCTGGCTCCTTGCCGTCTCACCAGAATGAAAGAAATTAATAACATGTTCCCAAGGTGCCTAGAAATACTTTTGTAGTGAATTGAGCCCTGCCCAGCCATTGATTTCTCACTTCAGAGGTCAAAGCCATTTGGTTTCATAATCACTTGTATAACCCTCTGATGGAAGTGAAAACCAAAGACCTGGTGGTGCAATGAGGAAGATCCTGCTTTTCCAAAATGCAAGCTAGAAAGAAACATGGATCCTAGTTGAGAATGAGGAAGAGGTGAAGGCAGAAATGCCATTGCCTTCTCATGGGGCAGAAATTCAATGGTTTCATCCAAGTGGTTTCGAGCATCCCACTTGGCCCTGCTGAGATGCTCCTTACCCTGAAAGCCATGCTGAGCTCCTCCCACAGCTGCCAGGTCCCTCTGAGTCAGGGTTTGAAGCCTCTTGCCAAAAGGTCATGCCTGTGCCTGGCAGCTCTGTTGTGCAGCGAAACAGGAGCACCATGAATGGAAATTGTGGTGCAATACATGATATAAATGCACATGCAGTCAAATGACTTGTCTTCAGTCTTAAAACGATCAGACTTGGTGATCCAGCAGCTAGAAGAGTCTGTGTGCTTTCCTCCAGTGTACACCAACACCAGCAGAGAGCTTCTGTGCTGTGTTGTCCTTGTCCCACCTCCTTCGCACAGGAGGAGCCCGTGTATTTCTCATAGTAGTGCAAGCAGGTTTTACTCCAGTTTTTAACCTCTCTGTGAGCCACCACAGCTCCCCACTCTCCCTATTAGCCCTGTCATTATTGAATTCAACAGTCACCACTGTTTTCATGCTCGATGTAACCACAGTTAACCATCTGTATGCATGTGCACTGTGGGTAAAGCACTCACGGGGAGACCTTTGTGCATCCCTACCACTGCCAGCAGCTCGCTCTGCTCAGCATTAGGCAGTAGAGTGGTGGGGGAGGACCACAAACACCTCCCAGCTCTCCACCAGTGATCAGTGTGTGGTTCTTGTTTGCTAAGGGAACACAGGAAGGTGGACATCCATCCTTTTATCAGCACAGCAGCTGCTTCTGCTTCTCAAGGCTGTGGTACAGCCGCCATGTCCACATCCCAGAGCTGGCAGCACAGGGCTGTGCACATCAGGATGGAGGTACACTGGTCCAGAAACAGGAACCTTTGCCTGTCACTTGGGTGGGTTTGACACTCAGCTGCAGACTAAGGTGGGTCAGGAGCTGTCCATGCAGCATGGAGCCGTCTGCTGTAAAAACACAGTAGATGTTTGAGGTGAAGGCTTCCTTTTGAGAATAGCTCACTCCTTTAAACAGTTTCCGTAACAACTTAAATAGCTCCAAAGAGACTGCCTGAAGTTAAAAGGTGATTTTACAGGCAAAGTGGAGGTGTGGAGGAGACCTGGTGGTTCATCGTGTCTGATGTCCACTGCATCAGCCATAGTTGCCCTGTGCAGCATATCACAGACTTTTCATCCGGAAGAAAGCCTTGTCCCTTTCCAGATTTAGAGTTTTAGTGTGATTACGGTTGATAGACGCTGATAAGACAAACATTTTCTAGGAAGGTATGTATTCCCTTTCCTTGTAAATCTCAGTTCATTCCCATTGCGTGAGTTAAGGCAGCTGTTGAGTCTGAGTGGTGCAATCTTAAAAGGGAAAATCCCGCTTGAAGTCCAAAATAAATAATAGCCAATAAAGCCATGTGAAAAATAATCATAGGGCTTTAAATAAGCAAAAATGAAATACACAGCACCCCTATTTTTCACCTGCGATCAACTTGACTTTAGCAGTTGTATTTCCCAGCCCCCAGGGTGGATGTGGATGGTTTATTGAAGCAGGTAAAGCAGCGCAGAGCATACAGAGCAGCTGCTTTTCACTGAGCTCTGGTGCCAAGAATAACAGCCTTCTCCTTCAGAGCGAGTGTGGGACCATGAGGTCTTAGGTCCCAGCTCCATCATTCACTTTGCCAGCCAAGTCACTGAACCTTTTCCCCCAAGCATTTGAAGCTCATTAATTAAACAAGCTCTCACAGTCTGTGTTATTATTATCATTATGAGTGAAGTTAGCAGATTTTGTGGGAAAGGTGGGACACCCCAGTTCACAGGAACTTTGCTGTGGGAGCAGGAACAAAGACATCTGGAGCAGCCCATGAGACCCAGCTCTTGGCTCTTTCATTCCTGGTCACTGCTTCTCTGAAGCTAAAGTCTTTCAAAGGGGAACTCCTGTCAGGAAGCAGCTGCCATCTCTTGAACCCTGAAAAGGCAAAACTGCATCTGAGCACAGAGTCTGAACACCCTCCGCTGCATCCTTTACATGGCTGCACCACCTCATTCATGATATGGTATTGTGGTTTAAGCTCAGTCAGCCACGCAGCCGCTCTCTCACTCTCCCCCCCATTCCTGCCCCCTGCTCACGGATGTATGGGGAGGAGAATCGAAAGAATGTAACTCCCACAGTTTGAGATAAGAACAGCACAGTAACTAAGGTATAACACAAACCACTGCTGCTACCACCAGTAATAATAATAAGTAATTAGGAATAAGGGAAATAACAAAGGAAGAGAATTCAACCGCTCACCACCTGCCGACTGATACCCAGCCCGACCCAGCAGTGATTTCACCCTTCTGGGTGACTGCCCCCAGTTATATACTCTTTGGTCAGTTTGGGTCTGATGTCCTGTCTCTGCTTCCTCCCAACTTCCCTTCCTCCCTGGCAGAGAGTGAGACTCAGAAAGTCCTTGGTCAGAGTAATTATTACTGAGCAGCAGCTAAAAACATCGGTGTTTATCAGCACTGTTTCCAGGCTGATAGGCAAAACCACAGTACTGCACCAGCTGCTAAGAAGGAGAAAAATGACTGCCGCTGCTGGACCCAGGACATATGGCCGCTTCTCAGTACCCTCTCCTGCACATTCAAGTCCATCATCAAGACTACAGCAGACTCCTGCTGAGTTCTGGATTTAGAATCTTAGAATCACAGAATAGTTAGGGTTGAAGAGGACCTTAAGACAATCCAGATCCAACCCTCCTGCCATTCTTCAAATGCAGATCTTTTCCAGGAGTCTTGTTTCAAATCAAACTTTCCATTAATGACCTTAAATTAAATTCAAGAATATGATGGTGCTATGTGACATCCGAACCACCTTTAAACAATGTCATTCCATGCACAGTGTCTTCTGTATGCCATAAAGGCAAAATCTTCATTTTACTCACCCACTTTCCACTGACACATTTGCTTGGCAAAATTAAAAGTACATGATAGCTGTTTAGCACTGCCTTGATGAAAAACAACTTGTTGCTTAGCTATTAATTATGTAAATGCTAATTACAGTTAAATAATCCAACCCTTTAAGAAAAGAAAGTAGCTAATCAATGAGGGTGGCCATGCAGTGTGGCCTGGTGACCACTGGCTTGGAGGAGCAGCATGTCTGGGACATGTCCACATGGATGTGCTGGGACCCAACACTGGAGTGGGATCAGGAGAGGCTGTGCTGCAGAGCAGATCCTGCATGCTGACCCCCGAAACCACGCAGGGCTTGGAGCTGGGGGACCCAACACAGTGTGTGTGTGCAGGATCAAGAAGGGCAGCGACAGGGGAGGGCAAGAAACTAAGCATTTCTGACAGAGGACCTCTGTCAGACAGCTGCCATAGTCACTGCTGGGAAATGGAATAGGGCAGGAACGTGGTTATGAGTCCTTCAACAGCCACAGGGGAAACACCTCATTAGTAGCTCTGGGTGTGAAGGGCTATCCGATCTGTGCACGTGATTATCCCCTCACAAGAAATGCTCCTGTTAATCCTCAGCTTTCTGCTCCTCTGCCACTGAAGGTGACTTCAAAGCCGGTGTCAGTGCACAGGCTAACACACAACCAGGGTGCTGGGAGAGCCATGGGAGGAAGAAGGACTGAGAACACCAGATACGCAGTGTAAAATGCAGGTGGTCTCAAAAGATGCCTCCTAGGCAGAGGGTTCCCTGCATGCTCTGGACTTTCCCTGAACTCCTGAAGTGATTTTCAGCAAGGCTGGAGAAACACAGAGCTCCTTCACCTCCTCCCAGGAAAACCCTGGGCACCAGGGGCACACGGCAGTGGTGTCAAGCCAGTGGGGCACCATCCCCTCAGCCCTGGGAGCACATTATCAGCCTGGAAGTGGCAGCAGCCATGGTCTTGCACTTTCCCACCTATGTCCAAGCTGCTCATGTCACAAACCACCCTGGGACTTAAGGCTCTGGCAGAGCTGCAGGGGGTGAGGATGTGAATGATATTGTCTGGCTGCCAGCAATGCAGCTGAAAGGGAATGAGGAGCAGGTGATTGAGGTTGAGGGTCAATAATTCCAACTCCTTATTGCTCTGAGCAGCTGTAGTACCTTGTAGACATGTGCAATGTGCACTGGGACCTGTGATCTTGCTTAGAAACCCACACTCCCAAGGGTGGAAAGAAATGGCACATATTTAATGCTTCCATTACAGTCCCTCAATCCCACTGGTGGAAGCACTACTGAATTTATCTGGGTTGTCAGAGGAGCCAAATCATCTGTTCTTCATGGATAAAGGGTGTGTGTATCTCTGGAACCTCCTCTCTCCGTTATTACTGGATACTGATAGTAGGTATCCACTCCTGCTTCCAGGACACTGTCTAGGAAAGTGGATGCTTCATATGGTTATTGTAGTTAATAGCATAGCATAAATATGGCTAGTCATCTGCCACATAATGTATTGCTTTGGAATAAGGAATGCAAGAGCCTTACGGCATTTTTTTCACCACTGTGTCCATCACTGTTTTCTTACTCACATCTATATATACACCCACTGATAAAAGCTCGAAGGATTTAACTGGATGCAAACACACTTCATCTGGGAATACGACAAAGCACTTCACAGAAGAGAGTCTTGCATCAGTCAATCTTGGACCACTCCCCAGCAAATGTTTCTGCTGATAAGGACACGGCATTGTTCCTTTACCAAAGGGGAAAAAAATGAGTGTGCAGCTCCTGTTGCAAACTAAAACCAGTGAGTTTCTGAAAGGCCTATTGGCAGCCAGGTTTCCTTGATGGTCTGGGATGCTGCTGACAGCTCCCATTTGGGCAGCTGCTCAGCAAAGGGTGGTGTCTTGTTCTGCTGTCAGGGGAGCTCTCCCGGGAAACAAGAGAAGGGAAAGATCCAGTGTCAACTGCAGAGGTGCAATGCTGCTGCCAGCTGACTGTGGAAGGCAATGGGTCTAATAAGCTTCTCTTAAAGGCTGCTTTCACACGGTGAGATGGTCTTTGGTTTGAGTGAGACTCATCTGACACACCATGAGGAGACACTAAGAGCCAGACATGGGGAGAAGTGCACACTGACAGCATCCTTTATCTCTGCACAGCAGAAGGTCTGATAGCAACCAAGGAAACCTCAGCTTTGGACACTTCTCTCAAGCTCAGTGTCACCTGGCACAGCAGTTTGTAAAGCCAGGGGAGGAGTTAAAACCCTTTTAGTGCCACTGTGACCAGTGCTTGTCAGCTCATGGCCCAAAGAGAGGAGATGACAACCATGCACAGCACCCTCTCGGCTGGCAGGGGTGACACCCAGGGACCATGCAGGCTGTAGCAAAGCACAATCCAAACAGGTTTCTAATCATAATGCTAGTGGCTAGAAGAAAAATAGGAGGTATGGAGATGCCTAAGGACTGACTCATGGATGATTTTAAAGCATGTTTTTAAGTTCTGCCAAAACAGAAGGATTAGGGAGGGTTTTTTTCCCTTTTTTTTTTTTTTTGTTTTACTATTATTCTTATTTTCAAAGTTTACTTTCAGTTGTGGGTTGGCACAACAGCATCCGTCTCAGGTCTTTCAAGGGTTGAATTGAGTAGGTCAGTGTCCTTCATAAATATGTCATCATGAGCTGGGACAAAGGTCTGGTACATCAGGGAAAGAACAGAGACAAAGGGCAAAGACATGCAGATGTGACTGCTGGTTTGTTCTTGTGCTGAAGCCTCTTCAGCATGAGGTTTGCCTGGATCAGGAAGAGATGAAAACAGATGGGTTTGGTGGAGGCTACCATGACTCTGGAGTACTGCTGGGAAGATTTCCTCAGTTCTTATTCTCCAGGAAGAAATGTTTTCTTCTGCAGTCCCCCCATCTGCTGCTTGTCTGCCACTGTGAAAGGGACATGTGGTGGGGGTGCTGTTGACTCACTCATGCAAACAAGTTCCATTATCAGATTATGCAGGGAAAACCCAGATATAAAAGGAAGCGGGCAGGAAGGGAGAGAGCCCCAGGACAACAGCTGCTCACTCATGCACTTCTTCATGTCTCAATACCTTAATGTAAGCAAAAATGTATCTGCCTGCACCCAAATTGGCATGCGACACTGCTCTTTTGGCTGCATGCTGAGCATAGCTGGGAGAGGTTGTTAAAACCTGTTTTGCTCTTCTAGTTCAGGATGTCAGAGGAGAACTAAACAGGGCAGTCAGTTGCCCGAAGGGACCATTATTGGAAGCAGTGTCAGAATAGCCAGGATCTGGAGTGTAAAGAGACAAGATATAGGAAAATAAGGAATCCACCCAAGGGTGAGCACAAGTTTTATTAATGTAGAATTTCAATAATTTGATCTGAAGAGGCAAATGAGATGATGGAGGCTGTTAAGCACCACTGCCTGGGTGGCTGGATTGGAGTAGCTGCTGCGTACGCTAACGGCTAATGAATCTTTTCCCTTCAGCAAGGAAAGCCTCGGAGCGTGGGGATGACTCAGAACTGCTGGTGTGAAGTAAAATTGTAATGCACTGTCTCTAGTTGCAGCACAGGGAGGAAAGGGCTTTTACTATCCCTGCAGTGCTTCAGAAGGGAAGCACTTGTAAAATTGGCATTAACATGGACCAATGACCCTCTCCTAAGTCCCTTCTAAAGTCTTGCTGACATGCTGCCAAAAGCCTATTGAATTCCCTGATAAACTTTAAAGCATGCTGGTGGAGTAGACAAAGAAAGAGGAAGAAACTAGCTGCTGAAGAAATGTTTTCACCTAATTCCAAGATAGTAGCACTTCTTTTGTATGTGTGGTGTTCCTTTCAGATTGAAGGTTCACTTGTTTCCCTCCACTATGCCACAGGCTCCATTTCTGTCTTCAAATGCACGCAAGCCAGAGCAGGAACCCCGTGTACTGAAGACACATGTCACTATCAATGACACATATAGCACAGCATGGATCCAAGCCAGAACTTTGGGAGCTCACAAATGGCACTGGTGTTTACCAAGCAGCCTCTGGACACACTGGATCGCTGTGCACGTGCATGTGCATAATCTGTTCTGTTTGATGACTTGTTTCAAAACCAATGCTTGTTTGCCCACAGCTTCTCTCCCTAAAGCTGCGACTGACATAAACTTGTCAGGAAAAAGCTGCTTATTGCAGAGCTAAGACATAAATAATGCAAACAAGCTACATTCCTATGTGTTTGGTCATGGCTGAGGTGCAGTGGGGCTGTAACAGCAGCAGCAGGGACTCCATGCTTGGAACAAGCTGGTCCTTTTCTGGTGCCCTCAGTTTTGATCTGATTCTTCTTCAGTGCCTGAAGCCAAAGCAGTTGCATGCAGAGGAAAAGGTGGAATAAGAGGAAAAGAACAATGTGCGATTTTTTCAATGAGAGAGTTTTTGCAGTGTTGGCAAGCCATGGCTGTGTAATAATTAGATCAATTTGTTAGTGCCCATTCAACGCCTACATTTATAAACCATTCAAGCTTCTGTTTGTTTGTTCCACAGCTCATGTTCTTGGTATTCCATATTGATGAACCTTGCGTTCTCTCTGCCTCAGTAAAGGTTATCCATGTTGAATCCTATTACAGATTCTTGTCATACAGTATGAAAAGATGTATTTCTAGTTAGTGTCCTAGGAATATTCATAGAATCCCACATCCCAGTGGAGCTCAACTTGGCTCTACACTCAGTATAATTCAGAGTTATCATTCAAATTTGAAAGTCCTGACATCCTTAGGGTAGAGGAACTGAAATTCAATTTATCCTTTCGACTTTCCATACTGTACTCCATTTTCAAGGGATGGAATACACTGCAACAGAGGAATGATTAGGCATTCATCTGTTCACTACTAGAAGCTGGCAGTGCTCCTAGTAGTGAATTGTCTTCATATCTGACCATATAGGGTATTAAGGTCCACAGTCTAAAGCTGTTTTAAGAAGAAGACAACATGAAATCTATATTCTGCATCCCAGTGTGACTGTATTTGCAAGCACTGAAATGAGCTTTTGTCTGTGCAGTGCACTGAGAAACTGCTGCTTGCATTCTAAATCTTAGAACATTTCAAAGTTATAACTTGGAGTAACACATGGGAATGCTAACTGGGTTCTGTGGTTACAGGTAAGGAGGGATGCTGCTTATTGCAAAATACAAAGAAAGGACCTTTCTAATACATCCCTGCTGGTCCTGAAGAAGACAAAGCAGTTAACAGAGAAGAAAAAAACTCAGTTACTATAGGGATTATATCAGTTCTTGTTTGCAGCAAGAATTGCAAAACTGAATGGGTTTCTAAGTGCCAGGAGGAACGTTTCATGATCTGCAAGGTGAATCAGTAAAAAATGGATACTTCCTACTTCAGACACAAATCAGAGAAGGGTTAAAACTGGAACACTAAGATAAGGTCTATTCTGTATGGCAAGTATAGGTTTGTTTTCCATGTAAAGGCAAGATTAAAAAGGCATTACTGATGCCTGATTATGATAAGACTGTATGTTACTGACATGTATACGAAGATTATTAGTGCTGACCTCCTCTGTCCAAAGCCCTATTAAAGGAGCTCATAATAGCTTTGTGAACAAATCACAGAAACAAGATTGTTTCCTCCTTTTTCAGGTATGCAGTGCACTTGAAATAGGCTTTCATACTCTCTGTGTTTGTTAGTTAGTTCAGCTATATGAACACCTCCTTGACAGCCTTCTTGTGCCTCCAGAGAATATTCTTTCTGCTGAAATGTGCTTTCTGGATTTCTTTATTTTTCTTTAACTGAAGTCAAATTAGAAGTTATCAAGACAAGACTTTGTAACTATTCAGACTATAAGAACATAAAGTGTCGCTTCAGTGTCAAGGACCTTTACATATCGTATTTCTCATTTTCCTCTTTCAAACTAAGGAAAGGTGAGACCAGACATCAGTGTTTATGATAGCACCTCCATCAGGTTTATTAAGACTGAAAACACAGAGACAAACAAGGAGCTTCTGCAGGTTTTCTCCTCTGTTATTTGGTGGTGACATCTGGGAACACATGATGGATTTCTCCTTGTTCCACTGATGTTGTAGATTATTCCTTTTCCATGTCTCTAAGATTTTGAATGTTTTAAACTAGTCTGGATATGGTTTGAACGTGCAGAAAACTCCAGGGTTTGTACAGTACATTTGGCCAGGACACTGGACAATATTAGCCTCATCCCAGGATTCTGTTGCAAGCTTCCAGCCTGGTGCAGAGTCTGAGGATTCCTTAAGGTTTATACATGCTGACGTAAACAAAGCTCCTTGCTGTGGAAATCAAACAAAAGAGTTTCTGGCACTGTTCGGGATGATACATAATTTTATGATGACCACTCCGTAGCAAACACAAAGCTCTATCTCTTTGCTTGTCACCATGCAGAATGTTTGACATGAGTCTGAACTGATGTCATCCTGCAGGACTTGCAAGGTCCAAAGCATATGAAGCGCCTCTTCAGGTCCTCACTGCCCCCTGCCAAAGCAGAGAAACAGTTTCAATACTCTTTGTTTTTAACCCAAAAGAAGATTAAATACGGATAGGTTAAGTGAAGTGCTCAGGGACATACAGGCAATTGGCAGCAGAGCAGAGCCTCCAAGTTCCATTCCCCAGATGCTGTGTGTGTGCCCTCAAATGTCCTCTCCCACCACTGATGGCCCAGAGCACCCATTTGGTAGTGGGAAAGCCACAGCCCTCTCCAGCCCCACATGCAATCTTCATCTCTTCCAACTGCAGGTCTGCTCTGCTGTTTCAGTTTGTTCTCAGATTCAGGAAGAAGAAACCGCTGTGATTTAGCAGCAGCCTGACAGCACTTGACCTTTACATGACAAGCAGTATTCCTCAGCAGCGTGCAGCAGAGGTTTGCTTTGGTTTACATTTATTTTGTTCAACTTCATCTCTCGTAGGCATCCAAAGTGAAGCCAATTGGATTAGACAGGCAGGATCGCTCAGCATCTTGAATTAATCTGTGAGGAACTGGCAGCATGATAGTCATCAGGCAGCAGTTGCTGCAAAGAGCTTCAGGGAATTTGTCTGCACTAGAGAGTTCTGGTGTCAGAGGGAGGATTGGGAAAGCCTCAACAAACAGGGTTTTGTTTGTCTTGGAAGAACTTTGGGGAATCACAGGGAAAGTTGGAAGTGACTGGTGGAAATGACCCCAATCCATCCCCCTTGGAAGCTGTTGCTCTTCCAGCTTCCCCTTATGTCTTTTCACTAACCCTTTGCTAAAAACCAATGTCATAGCTCCATCCCGGCTACATCAATCACAGCACAGAGTATGCTTCTTGCTGTAAAACTGATGAATTTCCACCAAAATTAGAACATGATTTAGGCACAGGGATGCAACTCAAAAGCTTTATCAGGATGTTTTTCACACGTAAATTAACTTGTTCAGACAGGGACCACGGAATTATCTTTAAAGGTCCTTAAAGGTGAATCAGCCAGGTAGCAGACTGCTTACCACATTTCACTTTGGCAGTGGGATTTTCCAAGCAACTTTGGCCTCACATTGCAGGCACTGAAGCCAGTGGTGAAGCCAGGTCTATTCAGGAATTAGTGTTTAGCAGTCTTCCTGACTCCATGATGGTCCCAGAACACCCCCAGAGGATGGCAGCTCTGCAAGCTCCAGCACTGCCACACACCAAGAGCTCAGCAACAGGGAATACTCAGGATTTGAGAGCTGATGGGCAGGCTCAAAATAAAACTACTTTATAGCTGGAGCTTGGCAAGGATGATTAATTTTGAGAGTTAAAGGGGAAAAAAGAGAGTGCAAATTACAATTTCTCAATTTTCAGAGCTTCTTTTGCATTGGCAGGGAATTGCAGCACATTGCAGAGCTCCATGGAGGTTATTCTGACATTTTATTGCATCTTGGCCTTTGGTAACAGCACTTTTATAAGTAGCTGAGAGAAGGCAGTGATGGGTCAGGCTGCTTCTTGGTTTGTTCTCTATGAAAATCCTAGTAAATCCCATTTTAGCTGCTCCTGAATTATTGAGGAGTTCAGCTCAAATGTGTCTGCCTGAGAGGACAATGTGCCACAGGCAGGCGCAGGCACCAAAACAATCACAGATGTCCTGGCTCAGTGTTTCCCAGTGTTCAGGTTACAAATCTGAGACTGACTCCAAGGTTCTGGACTTTTCTCATCCGTCAAAGAAAGTTTCCATTCACGTACACCTGTATGCCGCTTGCTCCTTGGTTGATAGAGGTCCTGGCTCCATGGTGCACTGCTGCTGGATTGCTTCATGGTGCCTGTGCAGTGCCTGTGCTCACAGCACACTTGGCCTCCCACATCTTCAGGGGGTCAGAATATGCATCAGACCTCATCATGAAACATGAGACACCATGGAGGGACCTGTGGGATATAGGGCTTGCAACACTCTCACCCCAACCACTGCATGAGGTCTGTTCTTCAACTGGTTCCTTTTGGCATGACCTTTTCTACAGAGCTTTTCCCAAAAGGAGCTAATACACATAGAAGTGTGTTTGTACACAGTGGGAACAATGGCCAAACCTCTAGCCCTCAGGCTCTAGTGGGCTCCTATGGCAGTGCCCTGGGGAGATCAGCACTCCAAGGCAGACACAGAGGCAATAACATTGCACTGAGTCTTGGCCCAACCTTATCAGCTTCTTCACCAAGATGACTCAAAGGAAATGCCAACAGGCTTTGAAGCTGTAGAAGTCCTGTCAGCTCGGCACCATTCCAGTCCCAGCAGGAAGAGAGCAAGAGCACTCCACTGTACCCAGGGTAACACGTTCTTCCAGGCACTAGCCTTTGCATTTGTTTTCATTTGCTGCTGTCAGAGCAGGACAGCAGGATCTGGCCATTTGTCAGAGACATTGGCCATGTTTTATGAGATCTCAGGCTTTTTCACAGCTTTCTGACCTCAGGAATCTGTCATGCAATGATTGGGTTCAATGGGGAAACCTCTGAAGAGAGTCAATTCATCATCGCAGACTCCTGGCTTATTGACACACTTTCCAGGTGGGAGAACTGGATCAGGAGAATACTGTTGAGTGGGTTGCTTAAGAGCAGTGTCACTGCCAGGAACAGAACCAGGACACTTCACTGCCACGTTACCACTTGTACGCCTGGTGCAGCAGTGAATAATGTACTCTCAAAATGCCAGAAAAACATTCTTTCATGTCTTAAAACTTGTGTAGATACCCAGTAATGCAGTGATGAAACAGAAAAATCCTTGTGTATTATTTTATTTCAAATGGGTTGGGCAGTATCCAGTGATTTTTGGCATTAAAAGGAGAATCATCAGAAACACCATGCAAATAGAATTTGTCTTGGCAGGTTTTTTTGGTTTAGATCTGAATTGGAGCTCACTAATTAAACTCAGAGTATGATGTGCGTGTTGGTATTAAATGATACCAAGGCAGTGCCATCATGTGTGTGCTATCAGCAGTAGGTAGACATGCACTCAAGTTCATACTCATGACCTGGATATCCACACCAGAATCATTTTTATTCACATCCCAGTCTAGTCCAAGCCTGCAAGTTCTGGTAATTTCTGGGTGTTTTCTCATGTCAGCCACTATCCACAAGATCAGCATCGCCACTATTGCAACACACCTGGAAACTGGAGGTCTGGAGTGCAAGCGGTCCTACTACTCCCTTCCCCTACGCTGCAACATCATTTCCCCCCAGATCATGAGCATCCAGTCTCTGTCCTTCAGCCTCCATGCAATGTTAATTCCTTCCTGCAGTTTTCCCAGTACAGCTCATATTGATCTCAACTGGCTGTCAGTCCATCCCCTTGAATTTCTGCTTGTGCTCCCACTATGAAATAATTTTGCACGTAAGCACTTGGCCGCCTTTGACCTAATGGGGCTGAACTGCTGTGAACCTGAGCACATACGAGGCAGCTCCGGAAAAAGGCAAACCAGTTTTTACTACACGAAGCAGGATATGGTACTTATTGTTTCAAGCAATAAAGCCGTCATCTCCCCTTCCCTCCTCCTGCAACAAGGTGCTTGCTTTCCAAGAAGAGGAACAGTGGGTGGTGGCAAGGTGGGTAGGCCATTTCAGGCTGTGCAGAAGGCAGGCATCCACCATTCCCCTCTGGAGATCCCACTCAGCAGAAGATACCAAGGGTTGACCACAGATACACAGAGCAGGATAGAGGTCATGCCTGGATCTTGATAATCACAATGTTGAATTATTTTTTGCTTCCCTTTATTTGGAGGCTTCTCAGGGCATTTATACAGGAAGGTTCTTAGTGTCCCTCCTACCTCATTCCTAACTGGATACTTTCCAACACAGCAAAAGAAGGGCTAAACACACCATTATAAGTCAAAGCTGTCTCAGCATCTCCATTATGATGGAAGCCACCATATGGAGACACGATTCCCACTGAGCAGGTTTGGCACCTGTAGAAGTTTATCCTTGGTCATTGACACACTGGATGGTAAACACCAGAGGTTTTTTCCTCTCTGCCCTGGGGGCACTCAGCAATGGAACAGTGGCTGGGTCACAGGCCCTCTGCAAAAAAGCTGCTGCTTCTGCAGCCTCTTCTTGATCCTTCTCCATCCCTAAGGTGAAACTTGACAGTTCTCAAAGCAGGAATTCAAGAGGGATGTTGGGGAGGAAATCTTTTCCAAAGCTCAGCATTAGTCGATAATGTCAGTATATCTGGGCAAACCTCCAGACCTTTGAGAAGTTCCTCACACCTTTCATCCATGAGGTCCCCTCTACTCCCTCACAGCCTAGCTGCATGGTCTCCCCTTGTTCTAAACCTATTGCCTATTCAAAAGGAAAAAAAAAGCAGGCTCTGCCTTGTCAAACAGCCTCAGTATGGTCTCATTAAGAGACTCATTTTCTTCTGTGGGAAATTAAACATCTCTTAGGAAAACACAAAACTGAACTGTTCAGAGCAGGAGTCCAGCTTGACCAGTGTTCTGCCTCCAGCTGTGACCAACTGAGGATGATCAGGAAGAGATAATAAGCAGCAGAACAAAACGTGCATGAACCCTTCCCTCAGAGGCACTCCCAGTTCTGGCAATCAGCAGCTGAAGGTCTTCCTGAGCCAGAGGCTGCATCCAAATCACAGACATGAACAAAGTTACAATCTAGGATCAGGTGTTCGCAAAGGAAACAAAGACAGACCTCTCCAGACAGCCCACTGCAGGGGAATGAGGCCTCTGCCATTTGGCGTCTCCCTCTATGTGCTGCGGATCAGGGAGGCACTTGCTTGAAAATCTGGGTCTAGAAGGAGGAGACATATTTATAAGCTCTGTGCTATTGCATGTTTTGATCTGCACATCAACTTACTTTGGTTTCATGTCTTGCAGGTCTGTAGCTGGCAAAACCCCCTGACCACGCTCCTGCCACGTGTTTCGTGGGTTCAGTTCATTTTTGTTGAACTGGTTATTACTGCTCATGGGATTGCAAAATACCAGGAAGCCATGGCAGAGGACTTTATCAGAACATGAGTAGCTAGCAAGTAATGTAGTCACCGTCAGCCATATATACCACCTCTGCATAACCAGCCCCCTCTATCCAGAGGCATAAAAGAAAATATAACTGGCCTTGCCATCACTGTAACAGGCTAGAAATGGTAGCATACAGCTGTGGAGACACTTGGTTACTGCAGAGCCAACAGTGTCAGTGCATACAGCAGCCCACATTTCCCTACTATTCACTGACCTCCTGCCCCTGCCCCATATTTCATCAGGCAGTTACAGAGTCCATCAGTATCAAAGTTCATCTCCAAGCAAAACCTCCATCCCTGAAGACATCAGCAGCCTCATATACCCCTGTGGCTGTAATGTGTAATGTGAAAGGCATGAAGAATGTCAGCACCTCCATGAGTTTGTAAGCAGCACCATCTTGTTCTCAGCTCTTCAGTGCTGAGTGAGCTGGAAAAAACCTATCACATGCTCTGTGTTCCCAGGGCAGACTCTTGTTTTTATTAGAACATCTTGGACAGAATCTTGTCTCGGTTACATTGATAAAAATCCGGTTATGCTACTACAGACAACTGAAGTATTTCAGACATATCCTGGTGTGGCTCGGAGCAGAGTATGTCCCCATACTCACAAGGGACTCCTTGAGGAAGTTGACAAGCAGCATCTGGAAGCGCAGGAATCCACACTCTGGATAAATTATTGCACACAAATATCATATGTCAAGCGATTCACATCACACAATTAACAGATGATGACAAGATAAGGTAGACCTTTTCCCATTCATGTTTGCATTTATCTTGCTGTTGAAATGCAGCCTTTTGCCTAGGGAACCATGATAGAAAAAGATAGGGGATTCCAAGCTGAAAATAACTGAGCAGTCACATATTTAATCTCTGACCAGCATCCAGCATTGATAAAGTGGGCTTGTCACTGTGATTTTAATTCCTTTTTAGAGGAAGAAACAGAGGTAGAGCAGCTAAATGTTCATGTAGTTCCCAGGCTGGGCTGTTGGAGCTCAGAAATCTACAACATGACAACTGCTACCACCACTTGTATCTTTTCCTGAGAGAAACCAGATGAAAACTGAGGAATATAAAGTAGCTCAGCATAGGCTGCAGTTCTCACCTGAACTTCACTGCAGGGTCAGGGAGGCTGAAACACTCATGAATTCAGAGACCACCTGAGCCCATTCGGTACGTTGACCCTTGTCTCTGTCAGCTGTAGGAAGCAGGAACGGGGATACCCCATGATGCTCTTGCTGCTGCTGTGTCATGCAGCCATGGCTAACCTGAGAATGGTAACTCACTGCTTCAGGAGATGCTGTCAAAGAGATCAGTGACAGCCCAAAGGGAGCTTCTAAGTAGCTCTGCTAACATGAGACCATGAATTCATGAGTTAAACGCAGTTTTATGGTGTTGACCATGTTTGAGAACCATAGCCTCACACTGCAGAGCCCTGAACCAACAAAGATTCATGCTGCCAATCTAAGTTTGTTCCCGGTGCTGAGAAATGGGGTTTGCTTATCCTAATAAACTGCTCTGTTATCTTCTGTCTGCCCTCAGCTGGCACATCTTGAGCTATGCTTAGCTCAGCAGCAGCAGCATACTCAGATGCAGCCTGGTCTTGCTGAAAGCTCAGCATTGCTCCAACCAAGTGGCTAATGACTGCCCAACCATGGGCTGCCTGCGACATGACTGCTAAGGACCCCTCTCTGTGCTTTGCTGAGGGTCATGCACTCACAGTACTGAGTTCCAGCTGTGAAAGTGAAAAGTCATCTTGCAGAGGGGACAGTATACAGATATTGAATAAAAATTGGAAAGCATTTGAAGGCAAAAATAGAAGCCTGGAAATTTATTTTGTTTCGATGAGTAAGTGCCAGCAGAGAGAGCCACATGATTTTTGAACAAACACACACAATTATGGTAACAGAGCAGCTGGTCAGATAGTCCAGCCAGCAGTTTCTCTGGTACTGGTGCCCACATGAGACCTGAAAATCAGTCCCTCGATGACTCTAGCAAGACCTTTCCAGGAACAGTGCTTCCAGTCACAGATACAATACCAGGAAGGCTGTGGCTGGGGGAAAAGAAGGGGAAAAAGAATTTGAAGTAACTACAGTGTGCCAAAGATAGGAAATGAGGATTTGTGAGATAAGGCCAAAGGCAGGTCCTTGCAGACACAGCTCTGTGCAGGGAGGCACCTGCAGCTCTCTTGGGCTGTCCCTCTGCTGAACAGCCTCTCCTGCTACAAATAGAATGGCGACATTAAGCTCCAGGTGAGGTGATAACTGAAAAAAACACTTCACAAGAGTCCTGTGTCAGTGATGTACAGAGCAGAGAGGGGCAAACCAGCATTGTCCTGAAGCCTTGGCCATGGTCAGGGAGGTCTTCATCCCCCAGGGCACACAGCCCTGCTCTCCAGATTCCCTTACACTAATGCATCAACAGATCCAACTATTCCTTTATATTAGCTGAATCTAGGACAAGAGGGATGAGCAGCAGGCCATAATTTATCACCTGGGAGCACTGGTTGGATGTGCTGTTTCTATGATACTGCAAGGTACAGGCGGCCTATCCTTAGCCAAATCACTGCAGCTGCTCCCAAGGGGAAGTCGGAAGAGGTGAAAGAGGTGACTGGTTTAGGCAGAAGAGCCTGTTGAAAGATCAGTTGGGCAGATAACCCACTTCCTGCTGCAGGGCTGTTTGCTCTGCTCTACAAGTGTGTTTGTGAAGGGCTTTAGGTTTATTCTTGGCTATCAAGATGGGACATACTACAGATTTCAAGAGGGCAGAAAGTTCAAGGCCATCTAAGCATAATAACCTGTCATTTATTAAGGGCTCAGCTCTTTGGTTAGCTCAGCATAGCCCTCATCCACTGTAGAGAAAAAAACATGCCCAGACCACGAGTGACATGGCACAGAGACATGGGCAGAGGTAGGTCAAGTGCTGAGCACTGGTGTTGAATGCCAAGAATATATTTAGCACCCAGGGCACAAGATGTTGAACAGACATCTGTCACGTGCCGTTCGCCAGCAATCTGCCACAAGCAGGGCTCATTTCTGAATGAGTGATCCAAGAAACACAGAAATCTGTCTCAGTGCTGTGGATGGCAGTGATGTGCAGCATCATACGGTTGCTGCTGCAAGTATCTACTACAGCCCTGTGCAGTCTCCCCATGGCCGGTCTCTGAGTGGTTTCTGAGATGAATTGGGATTTAGCAGTACTAAAGGACCTATAGAAAGACCAGAGCTTTTTTCCTTTTTCTTTAATTACTGTTTTCCACTATTGTGAATTACTTTCACCTAAAGCCTTTGTAGCTGTCTTATTTGTTCTACTGAGTTAGTAGCATGCAAAAAAAGGATGTCATTGTCACATCCTCCCAACCTCAGTGGAAGTCTCTTGCTGCATCAGTGCAATATTTCTCACTTGTAACGTATGAGACCTGTGACTCATTTGCACTCCCAAGTTATGCCTTTTCTATTCAAAACTTGATTTAAATTTTATATCATGCCATAAATCACTGACATCAGAAACAGCAAATTTAAGCTCTGAGCTTATGAGAAAGTTACTCTGCATTAAAGATGTGACTAGTAGCAGAAAAGCAGTTTGAGGGACCTGGCAGGAGCTACAGATGAAGGTCAGAAGAAGGTCCATGTCCACCACTGGATTAGTGATCTTTTTCTGTCCTGTTTGATTTGGAACCTTTAACCTTTCCAAGGACGTTTTGCAGCTACCAAATGAGTCAACAACATCTAATCTGGGAAAAACAGTCGAATGTTAAGTAACATTAATCGCCTCTTTCTATGACATGTGGTGAACAGAGCAAAGTTCACTAGAGCGTGGTGGGAATTATCTGGGGGTAATTGTCAAAGCTCCCTGCATGTGCCTGTGCTCGCACACCTTCCCAAGAGAGCTCTCCTATCACTCCTGATTTATGTGTCCACTTTGGCAGCGTTGTGAAATTCACAGTGTTTTGTAAATCAGCCCCACAAACAGTGACATCTCTGTGTGTGCTTCTTGAACACTTCTCAGTCAACCTTTGCCACTGCTCTGAAGTCACCATAGGAATTTAAACGTCTCATAGGCAGCAGCATTCAGCATTATGGGAGGGAATTTCCATTCAGGGAATGGTCCATCTTCTCCTTCCTACACCAAGATTTCGAACAAGGCAAGGAATCTCTCAGAAACGGTGATGTGTGACACACTGCCTGTACCACAAGGACAGCAAAGACCAGGACAGGACGAATTGTCAGAAAGGTTTCCTACCATTGTCGTCCTCTGGGCTCAGGACACTGATGGGAAGCTTTAGAAGCCAGTGAAAGACTTGCAGAGCAGTCCTGTGCTTGTTAGGGGATGAAAAAGATATACTGGGTGTTTTTTATCTCTTGATACCAAGCATTCAGGTACAACAAATATCATTACATTTCCTCCCTTTTTTTTCCACTGATCTGAGCCATTTTGATGCATATTCCTTAACCTGCTCCCAGTGCTTCTCCATACCGCCACTTCACCTAATCATGGCACTGCATGGAGCCAGGCAGGTATGACCACTTTCTTCAAACTCTTTTCCTGGGACTGTATCCCTGTTTTCTGCTACAGTTCAGCCCTTCCCAAGGGGTTGGAGAATATTCAAGATAACAGAAACTCTGAGTGCTGGGCTGCTTTTGTTTACCACCAATAATGTTACTGTCATCAGCCAGAGTTTAGAATTTCACAACAGCAAGTTTTGTCAAGAGGCCATCTCTCTTCCTGTTCCTATGGCACGCTGTGCTCATCAGGGGATATTGAGAAAGGAATGGCAAGTGAGGGTCAGCTCCACAGGGCCCCATCAAAGCTGGAAAACACCAAACCACGCCTCCCAGATGGGCAGTAGCTCCCTAGAGGGGCAATTTAAGAGCTCAAGATGGCCCAGATCACAGAAATAATGAATCAGAAAACAAATGCGCCTCCCAGGTTGGACAATAAAGATAAAATCCTGATTTGGAGTTGTTTAGCTTTTTGCTTAACCTCAAAAGAAGAAAGAGTTCAAGGCAAATGCACTCAAATCAGTGTTTGAGATCTTTCTGTTGCTGTTTTATGGAACCAAAGGTCTGTGTCTGACCAGGGGTTTCAAGGAATGAAGGATTCCTGCGAAGGCAAAGGCTGTCTGCAAATTGAACTGTGTTTTATAGACGTTAACAGCATCTTTGCTTTTAAAATACCTTCAACAAAACCTCAGGCTCAGGTGTAACAGGCTCAGGAGCTGGTCTATTGCCAGGTCAATGGGGGGTTCAGACCTTGAGTGTTTGATCCAGGTCTGAACAGCTCAGGAAACTGTATTTCCATTCTTCTTATGAGCTTGTTCCACAGCTTCAGCAGCTCACAGTTAGGAATTATTTCCTGACATTCAGCTTACACTTTCCTTCAATTAGTCATGCTATTTCTTTTAACTATACCCTAATGTTCTCCAAATTGCTTTCCTTTTCATGCTGGTGTGTACACCCTTCTTGTGCTTGCAGATGTTTATAGTGTCCTATTAGTCACAGGTTAATTTGTACAGCTTCCATTTTCCTTCATATGTCAACAGCTTGAGGCTTTCCATTTATTGTGTTTCTCTGGCTTTCTTCTCCCTGGAGTAAGCAGGCACATTCCAATCACAGAGCAGTCACTGCCTCAGAGGCAGCTGAACAAAGAGCGCTAACATCTCTGGTTTGAGTTTAAGGAGATTGCCCTTCTCCGACAGTTGATACCTTCCACTTTGTGTCACTTGTGATGATGCTCTCCACACCAGCAAGGGACTGAGAGGCACTGCCCTCTACCTCCCTTTCAGCAAACAAAGCCGGCGGTATTAGTTGCTCATTAAATACTTGAGGATAAAGGAGCAAAAGCTTCAGAGCTTTAACATGGCCAGATGATTCAGGTCATCATCAGCTTTCCCTTGGGGTCTGTTGTGTATAGGACCCATTGGGTGCAGGACTTTCATCAATTAGATCATAACTATGTGAAATGAGTTAAAATTTAGGCTGACAGAACAAAGCTTGATGCTGCCTGGAGTGCACACTCACTGGATGCTGTTGTGTTCCTGGCACAGTGAAAGAAGATTATCATGGCCTGAAATGGTGAAACCCCCTCCTGGATGAGCGAGATACACCTTTAACCAAGCTGAAAGCTAGCATGACATGTCCAGAAGCAAACAAATATGAACAGAGAGACCATGAGCCAGGGAAGAAATCAAGTGTCTCATAAACCACCACCACATCCTCAGCTTCTTGGCATAAGAAAAACAGAGAGGAGACTTCTCTTTCTTTAAATAGCCAGCTGAAATTCTCTGTCCATACTGGTTCTTTGGACAGCCTGCTGTTGAAATGAAAAGTTGGGCATACACCCACAAAAAGCCTGAAGGAAGAATTCCAGGGCAGCAAGATAAATCACTGCTTCAGCACCCTCAGCACTGCTCTGTCTCTTATCCCCCTGTCAGCACAGGCTCAGCAACACCCAGAAGTGGCACTTCCCAGCCTGTGGTGCTCTCCCACAACCTCAGATAAAGACAAGCACAGATGCTCCCAAGACCATTTCCATTGTTACTTTGGGTGACAGTTAAGAGCAATTGGACCAGTTGATACAAACCAGGGACAGCCCACATGGCAGGGGCTGGCAACGCATCTGCAATTGTGGCTGGGCAGGGAGGTGAGGTGTGATTGTTTCTGAAGGATGGTGAAGCTCTCTGTCTGAGTCACTCCCAGACTGTTCTCACAGGTACCATTCACAGAACCAGCTCCCTGGCGCCCCAGAGTCAGCTGCTGGAGCTGATCTTAGCTAATCCCCAAATCCAGCTACACCCACATACTGATGCACGGTGTTTTGCCATGTGCTCACACCGTTGACTGTTTTCTGCTAGGCTGGATTTAGGTTGGAGAGTCCTTGGTTCTGCTTTTGAGAAGCTTCATGCGTGGGGACTTCGTAACACAACCAACTTCACCCTGGAAGCTGTCAAAAGAGCTCTCCGTGGGGATTTGTATTGGGGCATAAATATGAATCCTATCCCAGGCTGGGCACCAGATACAAGAAACTGGGAGGACATTAGGAGCCCAAACACGCTTTTGGAGCTGCCTTTTAACCCTGGAATGTTCCTAAGCCTGTGGTTGATGAAGCTCAGCGCAGCCCATAGAGGATAAGATCTCTTGTTTTAGAGATGCAGCACAAGGTGGGTTGGGACTGCTACAACCAGTGTTTTTCCAAGGAGGATAATTTCCAATGCTCTCTGCATCACTTCTTGCACCCACTCCACTTCTGTTTGGCACAGTGTTTTCGCTTGATCCCATAATAGCCTGTCTCTAAAGACTCCCACCATTTAAAGACATGTCCTTATTGTATTTTCCCATGGTGCAAATAAATACTCCCCTCCACCTGAGATAATGAGGAGCCTGGCATGCTGCAGTGACCAATGCAGTCGGATCAGTGCCAGTTGCAGACAGCAGAGTTTGCAGCTCTGAGCATTGAATCTTCTCCATGATCAGAACTAATAACTACAGGAAAAGTGAATAAAGGACACAGAAGCCTGACTATTTAACTAAGACCTATATAGACTTTTCTACTAAAGACATGGTGCCATTATTACTTCACAACCTATCTTTCTTCTTGCAAGTCCCCACAGAATGATTCCTTTTTCTGTTGCTAAGTGAGAGGTGCTAATGCAGCCTCACCATGCCAAAAAAGCACATATTGTCATGAAGAAGATTATCTATACTCATTCCACTCCACCCATACCTGTACCATGGGATTTAGAGGAATAGAGGTGTGCAAGATAGGTAGCAAGCACATGGGCAAATAAATTCCTTAGCTGTTGCTCACATGGTGTTCTACTCATTTAGATTTTATTAAGAAAAAATAATCTGCTAAATGTGTGAAAGAGGGAACGTTCCATTAGAGGAGCTCTGCTCCAGAGGGTTTTCACATCTGCTCTGACTCATGAGCTCTCAAAGCATTAGCTCTGCTGATTTAAGTGGTTACCACCTCCCCTGGGGAACCTTCAGGCATGAGCACCTTGTGGGGACATTTAAACCTCCTCAGCTAAAAGCGGCAGAGATGTAAGTCAGAGACCTGGGATATGCTTTCCCTCATCCCACTGCTCATCCCACTATTCTGAGGTGACGTATTGGCCAGGGTCTGATCAGAGGAAGCTGCAGCCTTGGTTATGTTTAGGACTGGGCCATTTGGGCTTTCCCAGCTCAGCTACAGCAAGGGGTGTCAAGTGCCAATCACAGAATCATGGAACGGTTTGGTTTGGAAAGGACCTTAACATCATTCAGCTCCAACCCCTCTGCCCCCCTTACTGCCTGCAGTGGCTGCAGAGATGATGGATGGCAAGCACCTAACAGCCCCTCCACAGGGCTGTGCCAATGCCACGCTGCAGCACTGAAGGCAAAAATAGTTGGTTTTCACCTTTTCATCTGCTCATTTAAACTGCCACAAGCACAATATTCAGACTGATCTTTTTTAATTTACTGGAGGAAAGCACAGTGCCCAGAAGTAAATAATTGGTAATAACTAGTGTGCAATTGCCATGTAAAGCTCTTTGGGTAGGGGATGGTATTTCAGAGATAATAAGGAGCTTAGTGACTCCTCGGTTGTCAGAGGGTGAAAACAGGAAGAAAAACCGTTCTGGAGTTGTTTCAACATGGTCTGTACCAATCTGCAGGTAGCAGGTCCTGTCTTCTTCAGGCCAAATGAGGATGAACTCAGCAATAACCAGTACAGGACTGTGCAACCTTTACTTATCTCACTGAGCAGTTTCCCCCAGTCATTCCCAGCAAGGCCAGCAGAACACTCACCCTGCTACGCATGGGCTCAGCACAGTCCAGGGCTCACTGCATGGGCATGCTATGCTCTACCTGTACCCTCCCTGGACAGGCTTTGGTCAGGAGTGTGGTGGTCACCCCTGGGGAGCACCAGAGGTGAGATAATGCAAGTGGAAGCAACCTGGTACATTGGCTGAGCTCACTGTCCAGGGTCTTTTCCTGCTTCCCCAACTACAGGTGGGACGGAGACCCTTGCTGTGTGTGCCTGCATGGGCAGTGCTGGAGGAGGCACTGTGCTCAGCTGGTGCCTGGTTGCTCAGTGGCTCTGCTCACACAAGGACACGTTTGAGGGTGCTGCCAAACAGACCTTCTACAAACATCCATGTAGCTTCCTATTAGCCTGGCTTACACGAGCTTAAAGGAGTAAGCTGAACTCCAAGCAAGATTTGAAGGCTTTGAGCTCTGATCTGTGGGTTCTGGCAATTTCCATCACAGAAAGCAGAGGTGTGTGTGACAGGGGTGAGTGCCCAGCAGCAAGGAGGCAGAGACAGCCTCATGCTGCCTGTGCATTGAGCTGCAGTTAATGCCTAGGTGATGAGTTAGAGCTGAAAGAGGAGGCTTACCATCCTTTCTGCAGCCCCGGACTGAGCAAGGGTGAAGAGATAGCTGAGAACAGTTATACCTTTCATTGCTCCCACATGGGCAGCCCAAACTGGTGATTGGAAAACCCTGGGGCATGAGGGCAAGTCACTGCAGCTCTGCAAGTTGCTGCACATCAGCTGGGTGATGGTAATCCGCTGTGAAGGCACACGTAGCAAATGGCATGGCTATGGCAAAAAGCACTGGCTTCAGCCTCTGTGAAAGCCACACTTTGCTTCTTCACTGGCTGATGTAAACATTGCAGGCAACAGTTAGTGAATGCTGCAAAATGTGGCTCACATTTTGAGAGACTAATAATTCCTGGTACCATTAATAAACTTTGAGGATGGGTCCATGTTTCCCTGTGCCTGCCATTGAGATCCTTGGGAATAGCGTCAGCCTATGAAAGGCAGCAGTCTAGTTTTATTTGTTTGTGAGCATGTGGCGGACTTGTTTTTAATATTCAATTCTGGACTCCTAATATCTCTCCCAACAAACTCATTCTGGAAGTGCACCTTTCCAACTACAGCCCTCCAGGACATCCTTCTGCACGTTCAGCTCCAGCGAAACTGCAGAATGGCATTGAGGAACTGTCTTCAGAGACATGTCAGCAACCTGGGAGCTTGCAGCTCAGAGTTTTGCTGTATTTGGAGGCTGCTGCTCTAAGTATTCACATCTGTGTGACTTTGTTACCTTCAGCAAAGTGATGTGGAAAACAAAGCTCCACATAGGTCAGGCTTTAAATTGGACTCACGCCCCTAAGTGATGTTGATGCATTTGGAAACTCATCTCTCTGAGTGTTTCCCATGCCTACACCCTCCAGCTTTTCAGGTGCTGTCTTTGCAGCACTGACACAGGTTTTCAGCAGAACAAGATAATGCTTTTTTTCCCCTCTTAATTCTAGGACCTGGCTCCCAGCCACCATGAACAGAGCCACAACCGGCACTGGGCGTAGCGTGGAGCTTTGAAGTTCAGAATCCCAATGACTTTGTTTTTGCAAAAGGCGCGTTTCCTTTTGTGTTGTTAGAGAGCTGCCTGGTGTCTTCCTGCAGGAGAGCGCAATGCCCTTCACCGCGCAGGCTGCATGCCCTCCCTTCGCTCCCTGTGAATACGGTGGATTCCAGGGCTATACTTTATCATAGCCAACTCACTCAAATGCAGTCTGCTGGAATTCTTCATCTTTTTGGGTGCTGCCATTCCCAGTCAAATCCTTGTTGGTTGTAACTGTGTCTAAGGGGACTCAGATGTCCCATTTCTTCCCCTGTATTCCCACTGCCTATCCCTTCCTTGGCTTTTGCTCTTTCATGCTTCCATTGAGCACATTGTTCATCTGGCCCCAGCTCTGCTCCTTTCCTTTTCCCCACTGTTCTTTACAGTCCTTTTTTCCTGACCAACCCTCCCTTCTGCTCCCCACCATGCTCCTTCTCAAGCCCTCTCCCTCCACTCATAACTAACCCATGCTGAGCATCTCCCCTCTGCCCTTTCAAACAATTCCTGTGCAGCTTCTCATGAAGAGTGTCCTCCCATCAATCACTGCCTCTGCCAGCAATGTGCAGCCTCCTGCTCCCATTCCCTGAGTTCCCATCAGCCTGGGCACTTTGGGATGCAGCCATGGTCCATACCAGCTGGAAAAACACCACGTGCATTTGCAGTGCTAGTTATAAGGATTGAAAGTCCTGGCAGAATTATGGAGCACAGCCTATATAAGCATTTTATGTGTGTCTGACAGCAAGGGAAGTCTCCTAAAGTGGGAACTCCTCTGTCTTATTAGGCAGGTTTCTGAGAGCCCAGGTTTCACTCTGTTCATACAGATTAGATTTTTCATTCTCACATGAAGAAGGATGCTAAATAGTGCTGTCTGTTCTCGTGCCAAAAGCCAAAATGTTTCTCTTTGCATGTCCCTGTTATTTTATAGCTGTACAAGCTTTGGGAACATTAGGCTCCAGGGAGAAGTTTGTGTCAATCAAAGGGACTTTACAAACAAATTATCAGGATGCATTTCCCCCCACTTTACCTCCTTTCAATTTTGGGGTTGTGTGATAGAGGTCTTAAAAATAAAGCTCTTCTCTTTGATGAGCCCCTTCTTGGTGCTCCAGTGAAAAGATTCATACTGGTGTTGGTTGGAATTTGCAGGAAGCAGAGCTCTCCCAAATATTTCTGATTGCCCCTGCCCATTTTCCTTTAAAACAAGCCTCTTGCTCTTTCTCTGCCTGGGCAGGGTCTATAAATAGCCTTGAATGTCTGTCTCCTAGAGTGATGTCCATGTCTCAGGGAAGGTGTATACAGTTACCGCGTTCAACTTGACCTCTTGAATTAGCTTAGTCACAAGAAGGTGTAAAAGAACAAGAGAAGTTATATGACTTTTGATGTTTTTTTCCTGGGGAAATAGGAAGCAGGGGTCTTCCATCGGATGTTCGTTTTCTTTAATGCTAGTGGAAATGATACTTTGACATTAGCAAGAGGCAGACAACTGAATCATAGCTACAGCAATGCAAACCAACTTAATCCAGGGCATGCACAGGCCTCCTCACCCTTTGTCAGTGCCCACCAGCCCTGATAGCCACCAGTAGCTACTTTACATTGCCCTGGCACTGGATCTGCAGCCATACATTGAGCATCACCAACTCTTTCCAGTTCTCACCATTTCCCAAATGCACAACAGCCTGGCAAAAAATGCCTCAACTTTCTCCTTGCATAGCTAATGGATTGCATTGATTGAAGGGGCAGTGATAAGTAGGAAGACATCAGGCAGCAATCTTTCCCTGGCCATTTTCCACCAAGCATTTCTCTTTGCATATTGCATCAGCCCCTTAACTAAGCACTGTGTTTGCTTTAGGAGAGCAGATTTTGGTAGATAAGGGCTCCCGGCTGTGTCACAGGGCATTTTCCAAACCCTATTAGAATCAAAGGAAAAGCTCCTGCTGGTTTTGATAGACTTAGCAGAAGGCTTTACAAAAAGGGATTTCATAGTGAATCCTTCAAGTTTTGTGTGTTGTCTGACTCTCCAGGCAAGCTCAAGTCCTTTTCAATACACTGTCTCACACTCTTAAATAATGTACCTTTGTATATCTGGGATACAAAAAAATTGAAGGCTGAGGATTAGACTATAATATGAGCCCAAGTGTCTAAAAGCAAACCCAGAAGGAGCAGTGAGTAAGTGAGCTTGCTGAAATGCCTTTGACACTGAGCCTCCAAATACCTGAAGAGTATTTCCAATCTGAAACCCCTTACTTTGTCTTCCACCCACTACCGATGAAGCATGCATTCACCGTTAAGCTCCAGTTAAATTACTCAGTTGAGCACTTTATGGTTTCATGAGTCTCTTCTGAACGTTTTAGCTGCAACAATGAATTAAATTCCTTCAAACTGTCAAGAATTCAGAAAAAGCCTTGGAAATGGATTGTTGGTTCCAGAAACTTCCTGAAAAGACAAGTTCTTGCTGACTCCTTTACGTCCATCAAGCCTAGAAATCACAGCCTGTTTTGCTTAACACCATGGCTCCACAGAAAGACCTGAATACCCAGTGGATCTAAATCCCTTACTGAAGGCTTGGTGGTCAGTAGTGAAAAGTGGCTGAGGGTAACGGAGGAGCAAATGTCCCCAGGCCAAAAAGCCAAAGCCATGTTTAGTCATGTTCTGGAGTAACAAAAGGGCTCTTCTGTGTTGGCTTCTCTCCTCCTGATTTTCTTCCCCAAATCACCATTTTTCCCCACATACTTTCTCTAAAGGGGCTGAAGGAGAGGTGGGAAGGAAAAGAGGTTCTTGGTTCAAAAATCATTGGTTTTGCTTCACCTCTTGTGGCTGCAAATCCCCACTCAATCTGAAAGGGACACAGGAAAGTACAGCACATGGAATATTGCAGTGTTTTCACATGCTTCACATGAGCTTATTCTTCCCTTTCTAGGACTCACTGCAGGTGGCTGCTAGAAAGCTGGCATGGGTTTGTGGCCCATGCCCCCAGCAGCTCAGCAGGGCTCTCAGCTGTGGGGTGACTCATGAGGCTTCTGTCTTCATGTCTGACAGTTGTTGTTATTATTGTTTTCTATTTGCACTACAACAGTGCCCAGGGAAACAGACAGGATCAGGATCTCACCTGTGTTAGGTGTTACACATCACCAGAGGGACGTGGTCCTTGTCCAAAGATTTTGCAATCTAAATAGTTGAGAAAACAAACAATGGGAGAAAATACAACAGATCTGGAAGAGAAGATCAGCGCTCTCAGGGGTGGAAGCTGGGGAGAGGAGGATGTTCTGCTATTACCCATGGACAAGGGAATTGAATGAAATGTATCTTGGGCAAGCTTAAAACTCAGATTTTGATGCTTTCACCACATTTGAAGAGTGTTTTGTCAAGGACCAGCCATTGCAGAAAGCTGAGAAAAGTTGTACAATAACCATATGGGCAAAGCAACCTTGCTGAGACAGGCAGGGAGCAAATTACTGTTAGTGAGGAGCAGTCCTGTGTCCAAAGCAAATTGTCCTGAGGCCAGCTCCTGCTTTGGCTTCAAGGTGAAAATGTGCGTAGTGGGTCCATCTATTTACCCACCTCACAAAACTCACATATTCCTTGAGGCTGTTGCTCCAGACTTGCTGAATGTGTGACTAATGGGGACTACCTCAGGAAAAGGAGACTTCTACTGATAGAGTGCTCTATGGCCTGGGGCTGCCCAAGTTGTATTAAAGAGAATGTTTTGTGTTCTCCAGGGTACTCCTCAGGCTGCTCAGGCATGAAGTCAACAGAAAATTTTGGAGGATGAAGGGGTAAAGTAAAAGGTTGACATTTTCTATGCCTCAATAATAAAAAATATAAACCAAGAATAGAGATTCTGGGAGAGCACAGGGCAGCTGTATCCCAGTTATTGTTGGTGCTGAGCTCTAGGACAGGGCAAGGTCTCAGCACTGGGTACATCCAAGGAAAACCCACTCTGCAGGCAGGGAGTTTGAATTTTCTTCCCACAGCAATCCTAGGGAGCAATCAAGGCCTTTTTAAAGCTGGCAGAACACATTGCTGGCACCGGGCTTTTCACGCAGCTACACAAGAAAAGAATCTTCAGAACACCAGGAAGGGAAGAAAAAGACCCATAAAATGAAAAGGGTCCCTGACAGTGTCCCAGGAAGCACACAATGAGTCTCAGTTGCTCAGTAGCAGTCTTCCTTCCCAGTTGCAGGCAGGAAGCTCTCTTTGGTGCCAAGGCACTTCCATTCCCTATTCAGAAAATACTGGTTGGAGTCCCAGGACTTGGAGCCACCTGTACTTCCCCAAAAGTTACAAATCAGGGCATGTCCTTAGCTATTGACTGCATAAACAGCCCTTTACCAAGGGACTTCTGCAGTTGGATACTATCTCTGTGTTGTGTGCTCCAGAACATCCTCCAAAAGCTTTAGGCTGCAGGGAGGTAGAGCACAGAAATGGCCAAATATCCTCAGCTGTTGGAAATGTGTTTCTATCATAATCTGGTCATGACTCAAAGTGGTGTCTGTGGCCTCTGGGAAATAGTGGAGGTAGGCAGCACCCTGGTTCCTTGGGCCCTGCAGCACCAGCTGCCTCTTCAGGCTCCAACTGCCTCTAGATTTCATTTTGAAGCCTCTGCTATGGCAATAGCATCCTCTACCCCTCTCCTGATGGAATGTGCAGCCACTGGATGTGATGCAGGTCCCTGGCATGCCTTACCCGGAACACCTCAACAACAGTTCCTGTTTTGCAGAGGCTGAAGGACAGAGCTGTTTCTGAGGACATCGCAGACGTCAGTGGCTGGCACTGCCATTTTGCCATGGGAGGAAAGGGAACTGACACAGTGAATCACTGCTCACAGGACCAAATGCCACTTGTGGCAAAAAGAATGCAATGGAAACTTGGTTTTTAACGTATCCGCCTTGTTCCAAGAACACTGGGGCCATACAACTATGGTTTTAATTAAGGAACACAAGAACAAAGTAGGTTCCTCACAGAAAAGTCAATTAACGCTCGTTAAAAGGCAATGTTATCTTAAAGACCCTTGGGAAATTACTTTGTTTATCCAATATAAAATAATAACACACAATCTATCTAGCCAGTGCCAGCTCAGGATCCTGCAGCCTTTTGCAGCCAGCTCATTTTCACAGTACCCTCAAGGAGAAGCCAATATTACTGGCTCTGCTTTTCCAGATGAGAATAGTGAAGCAAAGTGAGGGGAAATCACTTGCTTGGTGCTATCAAAAAAGCTCTATCAGTCTTGGGAACAGCCAAGAATAAATGCTCTGAAATGCAACATAAGAGGAGACTCAAACCTGCAACTTTGTCTTGGCTTTTTGCACTTAAGTAACCAGACTTCATATTTGATATGCTCATTTCCATCCATTGCACAGGCACCTGAAGTGGTTGAATGTCTAGCCTGCACTGTGGACTTGTATTCAAGTGGTACCATAAGGACACCTTTGATTGATGACTGCTGTGTGCCAACCAGACACAGCCATCTGCTACTACATACACAGTGTGATGAAGTGGACCTGGTCCTCTGCTCCCCAAACAGACTGCAGCTCTGTACTGAGAAAAACAGGACAAAATAGTCACCAGGTTGGACTGAAGCTAGATATCATAGCAAAAAAGGGGAAGAAAATGAACATTTTTACAGCGAAATAATTTGGAGAGGACATTGAAGGTGCTCAGTGGTTTTAGACAAAATTGATTTGAAATTGTTGGGAGGTTACATGAATGCACAGTATTGTGCAGTATAAAAGAGGGGGAAATTATTAAATAGACCTAACTGTGGTACTTTCAGAGAGTGGAATGGCAGAGTTCACATTCTCAAAGAGTCTTTCATGGTAGTGCACTCTGCAGAAGGATGAAGGTCAAGACTTGCAACCAGGAAAACTTAAGTCCCTTTTTTTACTATAAAAGCCGTATTTCGTATAAAAGTGTTCAGCATTTAACAAGCCAGACCTACATGCCAAGATCTGAGAAACTCTGGGTTTCAGAGTGGTAATTCAGTGTCCCTGAGCAAATAAAAGGGTTTCTTCCCTGAACATCCCTTTTTATGGGACTCCCATCAGTCTCTAATGGTGGAGGTGAGAAAGGTGCAGAGCTCTGTATAACTCAAAGTTCTTCCTATGAGATCTCTGCAACTTAGGAAGGGGAGAGGGTGCTGGATGTCTCCACACCTCTCAGTGGAGGTCTTTGAGTTATAGGAAAATCCTGGGAACTTTCAAAGAGCAGATGAGGTGCCTGCATCCTCCACACAGCTTTTCCCCCAGCAGGATGGAAGCACAGTTTGCTTCTGGAGAGAGACAGCAATGAGGCCTTTGCTCTGTTGTCCTCTTTCTTCCATTTCCTCCTTGTGGTGCTTCTCTCACTGAAGTCCCATTTTCCAGCTCCTCACAACACCTTCAGCTCCAAAACATGGAGAATGATGGGAAAGGTTGAGTCTTCCTGTATATGAGGCAAGCAAAGCCCTTCCTGGCCAGCTCCTCTTCCACCTCCTGGTCAATGCAATCAACATTCGTGATTGTTTTTCCAGGCAGAAATGTAAAGAAAACATTTTTCCTACTGCTGAAGACATGAAAGGCAGGATACAGACCATGGAAAGATGTTTGGAACCACTCCACTGCTTCAGACATAAATTGTCCACCTCTGTACATCACTGTGTACAGGGTCAGCTTGCACCACTGTTTCCAGGCTTTTCCCCTGATCCTGTTCGTGGTGTAGAAACAAATTATCAGCTGCCCCTGCTTCCAGAAATAGAGCTTGGAAAATAGAGATGGTGCTGCAGCCTGTTCTGGCAGCCCCATCAGGCACTATACCTGGAAAAACACCCCCCACTTCCCACGCTGAGCCTAGAGAAAAGATCCTCGTGAAGAAATATTGTGTGTGGTTGCTTTCCCTTGGTCCTCAATGAGAGACCACCATGAGTTTGCCATCTAGTTCTTTGCTTTTGGAAAACACCAGAGGTGTTGAAGAGAGCTGAACAAGCCTAACTCTGGCTGGGGTGGAGAATATGCAATCCCTAGGCAAGATCGTCCTGCAGAACTCTGCCAACCCATCCCAGTCCTGGCCTCCTGTCCCCAGCTTCTCATCTCTGCCCATGCTTTTCAACCCATGCTGATGGCCTGGTTCTCATAGACCTCCCTCAACCCAGCACTTTGCCAAGGTGCCTGGTGACTTCAGAGCAGAGAGAGGACTCAGACTGACACAGGGCTTGGGTTGACACAACACAATGTGTCAGACTCTCTTCACCTGCCCCATGGTGAAGGGCTGGGGTACAAACACAGCCCGCCAGTATCCTGCAGGCTCCTCATACCTGCCAGGTCAATACACAATTGGCCATTACAGTGTGTGCACTCCATGTCCCAGCGGCACCCCCATGCCAGGGCATCCACTCCAGTTGTGTTGCTTTGGCTTCTGGCCACACTGGGAATTGGCTGGAACAGCATGGTCTTTGATTTACCTCTCTGCTGCCTTCTGCACATCACCTGCCTGAGGCTTTTGGGCTGCTGGAGATAAGGGACCCCACAGCCCCTTTTGTCTGGGTCAAGACTCTTTCTCTGTTGTTTTCACAGGCTGCAGCTTTCAGTGGTTACAAGGACAAAGCTGGTGAAGGGGATGATGATGATGAACAGGCACAAAGGTCAAATTGACAACAGCTTCCTGAATGTGCAGTGGGCCCAAGCACCAGCAGACTCTCCTGATTCTAATGCTAGTGTCTGGGCTACTTGGTGAGGGTGGACTTCGGTGTCAGCAAGAGGTTCTCCATCCCCATCCCTGGGCTGTCTGCTGGACTATCTGAAGCCAGATAAACTCTGAAACATGGGGCCCAGTGCTGCAAAAGCTGTGCTTGCAGTCACAACCTTAGTGTAGAAGGGGAGCTTTATCTGCAGTGCAGATGCTCACAGATGCACTGGGAGCCTGACTCCTTCCTTCCAGCACTTGTGCTTGACAAAACTGCCTCTGAATCCTGCTGGGTTTTGTTATCATGCATTATAAAAAGAGCTAATAGTTGAAAGCAGTAAGTGTTGGTGATGTAACACTGAAGCAAGGGTAAGATACTTTCTAAGAGGAAGACCCTCACACACACAAACTCATCCTTTATCTCTGAGGTTCACTGCAGTGCAGCTTATAATTGAAAAACCTTCCAAGTGAAACCAGTGAAAGGTAGCTCAATACCTTTATTTATAGCTCTTCTCTGGCTATTCTTTGGAGGTACCCATCCAGATATTCCTTATTTACTTGAAGAGGACTGAGCAGAACCAGAACTTCATTCCCCCTCTGTGAAGACCTGCCCTGGGGTATTTTCTTTCCAACGCAATCACTGAATTATTTCCAGTAATTTTGCAACTGGCTCACCTCCCATTTTCATTTGAGAGCTACCTCTGTGCTGATTGAACAATGCACTATGGCTCACAGGGCCTTTTATTTGTTTTTTAAATAAATTGAATACTGATGAAGGAATAGGAATAGTTTCAACACAAACACACCCTCCCACAAACACTACCAAGAGCCAAGCTTACAGCTCCTCTGTAGCATAGGCAGAACTGGATAGTGCCTGCCCAAGGATGATGAGTTGAGGGCTGTTCAGGATTGGGCCATTCCCTCCAAAGAAAGGGAAGAAAGGGAAGGAAATATTGCTAGGCAGGGATGTGAAGGAAGTGGGCAGCTATTCCTACTGACAGGATGGAGAGAGAAGTAGCTGTTGCTGGAGAGAAGGGTTACTCTGCTATGTGCATACATTCTCATGCCATTGCTGTGAGCAGCAGTGGCCAGTTTGGCCTGTCAGGGTCCTGCTGCAGGCAGGGAATGGGACAGCAAGTACATTATCTGCCAGGACTCTTCTTACCACTTTTGGACCTGAGCATAAGTTTTCCCCAGCAGCATTTAGCTGTAGCATCAGCATGTACAGGTAACTTCCTATACATCCTGTATTTTCCCTAGTAACTGAGAACTAGTTTCTTCACCAACAGAGTTTTTATAAAGGCAGCGTGACTGATTTCTTGAATTAGTTGGCAACCAAGTAAATTTCATGTAAAAATGTACAAATATCAAAGATTTCAGGATTCATATTGTATTCATCTTTGTATTCATCTCTCACATTGACAAGTTCCTTCTGTTCTGGACCTAATGTAAGATAGGATAAAATGCAGGAGGCTGCTGATACCACCTTGGACCCTTCTTTTGGGAGTACACAAAGGGAAATGAAAGAAAGGACAATCAAACCTGCACAAGGAACAGAGAAGCATTAAGCAATGGTGGACTCCAAGAGCTCCTGAAGAATTTCAGAGTCATGTCTACACCTTAAAGGATCACATCCCAAATCATGCAACTCATAAGGCAAAAAAACCTTATTTATGACGGCAGATTAAGGACTGATTCTCCTAAATTGCCAGTGAAGTTAAGAGCAGAGTGTTCTGAGCCCTGCAGATGACAGAGATAAGCAGCAGGCTATTAAGGTGTCATCACAACATCTACCCAAATAAAGCATTTCATATTGGCAACAGAAACAGTTTAAAATCTATCCCTTGGCTGGCAATTAATCTCTTGGGAAGAATAATTAACTTTTAAAATGTTTGCTTTGGTTCTTATGAAACAGAGGGAATGTTAGCCCTGGCTTGAGACACTCATGATTATGTCCAGGATCTCCAGCCCATCTCCTCTCGGCTGCACAGCCCTGGCAGCTCTCTGCAGCAAGGGTCAGCAGAAGTGATGTACACAGGCCAGGAGACAGCGGAGATGTGCATGGACCTGCTCAGGCCCCTTTCGTCACCCAGTGCAGCAGCTCTGCAGGGTCGGACTGGATGTCGCCTTGAAAAGAGAGAGATTTTCTTCTTGTGCTGTATAGGGTTAAATTCAGTCTGTAAGGACTGACCTGAAATGCCAGTTCACCTGAGAACAGAAGGAACTTGTCAATGTGAGAGATGAATACAAAGATGAATACAATATGAATCCTGAAATCTTTGATATTTGTACATTTTTACATGAAATTTACTTGGTTGCCAACTAATTCAAGAAATCAGTCACGCTGCCTTTATAAAAACTCTGTTGGTGAAGAAACTAGTTCTCAGTTACTAGGGAAAATACAGGATGTATAGGAAGTTACCTGTATATGCTGATGCTACAGCTAAATGCTGCTGGGCAAAACTTATGCTCATGGTTGTTGGAGACATAAAATTAGATCCTACTTCTTTTTTTTGTAAGAAGATTAATGGTGTGCATAAATGAAAAGTTGAAAAGTTGAAAAGTTAATAAATAACTATGCAGATAGCAAAGTCCTCCCAGCGACAAGAAAACAGGCTGCAAATTGGTCTTACACACTGGCATTCTGCTATGGTCTCTGATGATGTTATTTTCCAGCAAGCTGGCTGCTGGCAACCGGCAGCACTGAAATGCCAAGAGTAATTAAAACTCTGATTTCCTCCAGTGTCCCAGTTACACTTGCTGGGACATGTGAATGTCTCACCATGTTGAGCCACAGCCAGAAGTGCATGGGGTTTGCTGGATGCCTCGTTTTCAAAACTTGTTTATAGTAAATATTTTATATTAGCTAAAGCACTGAAATTTTTAAATGCCTGAAGACAAGAACTGACCAGGGAGGAGCTTGGGTTGATTTGGGCATTGGATTGTTGGCTTACGAAGTTCTTAGGCAAGTTCCTTAGTGTCGCCTCCTCTATATCTGACTGATGCTTAACACACTAGGTCCCAGTTCTGGCCAGGATCTCCTAAACCCTTTAACACACATAATGCTATGTGTGCAGCATTAAACCTTGATGCATGACTACAAACTGCTGCACTTATTTCCACGATGCCTTGGAAAAGTGTAATGCTTTCTGTCTCTTGCTGTGCCGTAGTCTCTATGTGTCTTCCTTCAATCATCCTCCAAACAGCAGGGAATACATTAAATAATATCATGACCTACAATAAAACAAGCTGTATGTCAGGGCTGGAGGACAAGTGTTTAAAAGCTTTCCCCATGCTGCGATCTTTCAGGCCATAGCATCAGAGAGAGTATAATTGATGTTTGCATGAGGACAAGTCACAGGCACAGGCTTTTAAATGGTTTTGAAGCCTCAATGATTAGTAACAGATTATAGAATATCTCTCCAGGGAGCCTGTGCTGCATATCTCTGTCAAGCACAAATGGGCTTGAATTGCGTGCAGACGGGAGGCATTAATTAGTGATTTACACCCTGTTTCTCCTGGGGACAGCCTGATTGCCACACGCCTGGGAATCAGAACAAAAGGACAGGGGGAACGCCTGGCTTCCTGGATCCCGGCCACTGCTCCGTTAGCTCGGTGCTGCAGCTGCGGCAGCGTTTTCTGCTGCTGTGAAAGAGACCTTCTATGCTGCACTGGGGTGTCAGGACTCACAGCCAGCCCTGCCTTCTCCTGGTCTTGGCAAGAACTCTTAAGTCAACCATTTGTTTCTGGATGCCTCTGTGAATAAGTAAAGTGCCCTTGGCAAACCCTTAAGACAGTACAGGAATTCCGGTATCACTAGTATTTCTGCTGCTTAGGGTAACACACCCACAGGATGCAACTGAGGATTATGCAAGTTACTGCAGAGCACTATGTGGTCCCCCAAGTAGCCATAATTAAAGCCTTAAACAGCAGCTTTCCCAGGCATTCTCTATCTGTCAGACATCCAACACTCAGGTATGTATTTTATTGCTGCTTGAACCATGCAGTGGTGATAGGACTAGGGGTAATGGGTTCAAATATAAACAGGGGAAGTTTAGATTGGATATAAGGAAGAAATTCTCTACTGTAAGGGTGGTGAGGCGCTGGAATGGGTTGCCCAGGGAAGTTGTGAATGCTCCATCGCTGGCTGTATTCAAGGCCAGCTTAGACAGAGCCTTGGGTGGCACGGTATAGTGTGAGGTGTCCCTGGGCATGGCAGTGGGGCTGGAACTGGATGATCTTAAGGTCCTTTCCAGCTCTAACTATTCTATGATTCTATGCAGTAATAGTTCTCTGACTAGCGCTGTTCCTTACTGGTGTGGGAGGCAAGAGGCTGCGAAGGGTTTCCAAGGTTGCTCCAGGTGGCAACAGGAGGAACAAGGTGTGAATGCTTCGCATTCTCCTCACCTTCCGCAGCAGTCATGGGCTACAGATGTTATTTCTGAAGTATGGTTGTCTGAGTGAAGGCAAAAGTTTTGGTGAGGGATTCCTGTTGAGACTACACTGTGGACTGCCTCATGTGGTACACATCAGGATATGCGCAGGGAAGAGCCTGCAGCACAGTGCCGTTTGCTCAGTTCTACATTTACGTGCTTTGGTTCCCCTGGGGATGACAGCAATGTTTTGTTATGTCTTTTTCTACCTAACTGAGCAGCCCTCATTGTGTGAGTTTTCTCTTGTAGCTAATGGTAGATCATGGCTGTGCACAACCTCAGCCTGTCTTCAATGCTGCAATGGGAGCCTTGGGGGGGGGGGGGGGAATCTAAATGAACCCACACCCAAGTTTCTCACAGCCCATTTTGAAGCACATGTGACACCATCACTTAGGGATGTTTCCCTCAGATTTTAACGTATAGAAGACTCCATTTCCTGCTCCCTCTTTCCTCATGCTTTGCCCTTGTTTCTCTCTGCCTCCTTCAGATTTTGTAAACCAGCGGAGTATAACAACCCTAATTTATTATGTAAGAAATGCACTTACTAATTTCAGCTTATTGGCTCCATCCCCACTGAACAGGCAATAAACCCAGCTTGCCCCAAGCAGGGCTGCTTATTAATAGTGGTCCACACTCCCTCTCCATACAGCAACCTGGCAAGGTTTACCAATGCTGAATCTATGCAGGGAGAAAAAGTTCCCAAAATGATTTCCCTCCTTTTCCTGGCTCTCAGCTTTTCTTCACCCCACACGCCCACAGACTATTTCTCTCCCAGCTCCACAAGCATTTTTTCAAACAGTCAGCTTTAGACATCCATGTTTCAAATGATACCTTTCATCATTTACCTTTTCCCCCCTTTTTCTCATCCCTGATGAGTATTGAGCCTGCTTGTATAAGCATTTGGTGGGTGTATTCTGATGGATGAAGGATGTAAGAAGCCATACAGGTCTTGACATTAGACGCTGCTCCTGCAGAGGATAACCTTTACTGGAGGAAGAGTGTTTGCCAGCAGGTGATGTAGAAGTGTACTGAACATCATCTGATTGGAAGCAGATTGCCCCAAGTCAGGATCTGGATTCCCCAGCCCAATGTTTGCTGTTTTTCAAAGAGTACTTCAGGTAAATGGGAGGAGCCAGAGAAGTTAAGAAAGGTGGGAAGCCCTGATGGGAAATTCATTACTCGCTGCTTTCAAAGCCCTACAGCTAGATATGGGGTGCTTTTGTAATCGTTAACAGTCCTGCCTCCTCCAGAGGCAAGAGCAAGCACGATTCCCCAGGGGATACATGCAGTTATGGGTGAACAGAGCTGACTGAGCCACTCACTCTGCTGGGCTTCAGGTCCATCCCCTTATCCAGCAACCACATTCAATTCAAGCACAGTTTATGGAGCACAAAGTCTTCTTGGGAAGCAGAAGAAACAGTGGGAGAATGGATCCATCAGATAGCCAGGGGAAATGTTGATTTATAAATGAGGCAGATGTGATGCTGTTCTGGTTTTGCCTACACTGGCTATCCTTAGGTAGGAATGGGAAACAGAGGTGGTAATGCCACAATACTGTCCCCGCATTCCTACTGGGAGAGGTGGGAAAATCTAGAGAAACTGGGCAATACTACTGAGTAACAGACATGCTGTGCCCTGATGCAAACAGGTCAGATAGATTCATCCAATGTCAGGTGAGAAGTCCTTGCATTACGTGCTGAACATCCATAGTACCGTTTGTACTTTTTACTTTCAAGATAGTTTATTTAGAAAGGTTTTGCTTTAGAAGTCCATTTGAGATAGGCTCATTGAGAAATTACTCTGGAGCATTTATTCACACTGATAACAGAGCATTTGGCTTCAAGCCTAATAACATGCTAGTTGTGAATTAATTCAGTGATAATCTCTATCAGCCTGTGGTATACACAGCAATAAACCATCATGAATAGATTAGTAATTAGAGTGATGGTGAGGCATTAAATCAACCTCAAAAAGCTGTTTACTGCATGTTTCCTACCCCACAACAAGGCTTACCAAGTCTGGGCAACACACCTCCAGAAAATGAGCTGGAAACCTGGGATTTGAAGCTCCTGATATGAAAGCAGCCCAGGCAATGGTGGTGGGCCTAGTGCTGTGCTGTTACACGAACCCACCATCCTGCTGCTTCACAAGGGACTGGCTGCTGATGGCCAGGCAGCCCTGCAGCTCTTCCCTGGAAGTGAATCGAAGCAGGTCCTTGTGAGAACACACAGTGGAATACTTCTTCCCTCGTCAAACACGGTGTGCTCCCAGTGGGGACACAGAAGCTCTAACAAATGCCCAGGTACAGCCCCTGCAACAGGCACTGATTTCTGCCGTGCTTCAGAGGCAGCTTGGTGCTCTGGGGTGAAGTGGACGTGAGGAAAGCAGTCAGACTCACTGGGTTTGCAAAGGCCAGACTGGGCTGAGGCACAGACGGGAGTTTTCAAGTCCCAGCCAGGCTGGGCAGTTGTACAGACAGGATCTCATGGTGCCTTTTTTGTTTGGTTGTTTGAGTTTCTTTTATTTGTGGGTGTTTTTTGTTTGGTTAGGTTTTTTTGTTTGATATTTTGGGGGTTTTTGTATGTTTGTTACCCATGTCACTTTTGGGTTTTGTTTTCAGTGGACTGCATAGCTCAATTTTCCAAACTTGGCATCGTTTAGGTGCATTCACAGAGCAGCTAAGACAGGCAAACCTGCTGACAGCAGCATTCCTATCGTGGCAGTATCTCAGTCAATTAAGGATGATTTGGAGATTGCCGTTAGCAAAACTGAAGGTTGTTAATTTCTGTTTGCTATCTAAGATCTGGAGGTTCCTATTTTTAATTTTGCTCCTTTCTCCTAATTGCTGAGTATTTCTGAACTGTAGAAAACAGTGTTTCTGGCTGCAGACTGCCTGCTTAATATAAAAGCCAACATTCCAGCCCCATCACATTGACAGCATCACAACTTGTGAGGCTTCAGGGTAACTGTGAGCACCCTTGCATGCGAATCAAATCTTGTATGCAAAGCAAGTAACCCTGAAGGACCAGCAATTCCTGTTGCCCAAAAGCCATAGCAAAAGGACCTGCTTTCTTTGCTTTACAAATACTTGAGGCCAAGAAGATGCATTTCCATGGGTGCTCTTCTTTGATTGTTGGCTTTAGCAACCAGTTCCTTGAGCCTTGGCACCGGTTATGGACAAATAACCAACACTTTTACAGGCTGAATGCATCGTTCATCCTGAGCCAGGCTGACTTGTTCTGTTGCTCTGGACCTTGAACTGGACCAGGACTAGGAGTGTCCCTCCTCCCCAAAGTAGGACACTTTGTCCTAGAGAATAAAACACATGCTGTTGCTCTGGTACAGAATGCCAAGGACTTTCACAACATTTGTCTGGGGCCAGGATGTTTTTGTTTCCTGAAGAGACTGTCTATGCTAATGACTTGCAACTTGTCAACAGGAACCAAATTCTTATGGTGTGTAAAGGGAGAAACCATGGCATTTTGGCATATTTTACACATCTCAAATCTACCACCCCTGAGAATAACATCGTGGGGGACAGATAGGTTGAATAAAATAGTTGGAAAATCCAGAATTTATTCCCTTATTCTTTTCCTCTCCAGCCACAGTATAAATAACTGCAACACCTGCATGAACTGTTTAGGGAAGAGGCTCATCCTCCCATGTACATAAGGGTTTGGGTCTCAGTTCAGGTGGACCAGTAATTAGGCCTTTGTTATGTCATATATTTGTGATAGGTCTCTTGGCACTTTATGACTTGCAAACTTTTTCAGCAGAAGAAGAGATATTGGCCTTACTGGCTTTTTAAGATCTATTTTCTTTTTTAGAGCAAAATATAATATTATATATAACACTAACATAAGATCAAAAAACATTTTATGACAGTGACATGTACAATAACAGAATAGTGCAGAAATGCAGTGCTGGCCTATGCTTTCTAAGATAATTTTTCCCTAAAATATTTGTTCAGGTCTGAGCCTCCTTAATTTGTCAGCCAACGGGTGGTCAGATGGAGGCTGAGCGTTTTATATCTGATAATATCAGTGTTAATGTTTCATTATTCCATCTACTTTTGTTAATGGTGACAACAGTTGCCATCAACAAGGCAATTTTTTGACCATTACCACCCAGGTGCACCTTTGCTATACACTGGAAAGTAACTGGGCTATTTCCAGGTACAATTGTGTGAGCTCTACTGGCAGCTGTCGATATTTATTTGTATGTTTTTTTAATACCATGCGCTATTTATAAAATATCAAGCAATTCATGGATAATCTAAGAGCTTGAATAATTTGGGCCATGTGTACATACAGTCATTCTACCCACTGTTCACATCAAAATATAATTATCTGCCAATTTAATGATGTTATTCAACCATTTTTCAAGCTAGCTTTCTACCAGACCTGCTAGTATTGAGTTGGCTTTGAAAAGGTTGTTCTTTCTAAACTGTGAGTGTAGCTTTAGTAGACATCCCATAGCTATTAGGACAAATATGCTGTCTCCAGTGTAATACAAACCCACAAACGTTCTTCTACTTAAAAATAGTAATTCATGGATTTGATACAATTCCCTATCTCAGCACCAGGACTTCAAATTAAACCTCAGTGCCAGCTGATTATAAGTGAAGTCCTGATCTTTTTAACACAATGCTCCAAAGGTTCCCTAGGTTATTCCCTGATGAGTGAGTTGAAACTTTATATCCCTAGAAGGTTTCCATATGTTCCACTGAAGATTACTCTGTAATTTTTTATAGCATAGAAAATTGCTGCATCAATTTTTCATCACTGTATTTATAAGACTCTTATGACCTCTGCTTAGTAGATGGTAAGCTCATAAAGCTTCTCTTGCCTGCAGAAAAGAGATTAACAGATACCACAGATGCTTAACTCTTCAGATTGGTCCTGACTGCTGGATGGTGTTTTCTTACAGAATGATAATCAAGGTGTACAGGAGTTGTTACACTTGCAGCAATGCCACTCACTTCCCACACTGCATCAACAGTCCAGCTTTGCTTTTGCGTTTCAATAACTGAAGGTGCAGAAGTCACCCACAATTCCCCAGTGTGGTGCTAAGTGGCATTATGGATACTCTGGTCAGCTACTTTGCTGAGGCATGGCAAGTGAAAGGGCATTTTCTTGGCAAAACATTGTGCATCTCTGGAGGATACCGGAAATGCAGCATGATCTCTTTCCTACGATGAGTGGAAAGGGATATTGAGTCACAGCAGCAGGAGTGGGAGACAGGTGTCTGCTGCTGGACACAGAAATGTAAATCTGGTCTGATCTGAATGTCAATTACTGTGATTAGTTGTTTTTCAGTGAACAGCATTATTAACCAAGAAAAAAAATGGACAATTATTCCATTATCAGGCAATAAATCATTATTTGCCTAGGCTGTTGGCTGCAGGAACCCAAAGTGAGAAGCTTTGCTCCTGTTTCAGACTGAAACCTGATTTCCACTTTTTATGCTGAACTCCTGGATTATTACCAGCATGAACAGCAGCTCCTGAGATGTACCCATCCCTGGGAAACAGGGTTGACATTCAGAGGAGCTCCTCAGAGAATCTGGTTAATCGTCCAAAATGGATCTGCAATAAAAACACATTGGTAACACAGCTGGTGTCTTCCAGCTTAGGAGAACTGCTCTCAGCTCAGGCTCACAACATGGAGCCACCTTTCTGATGAGGTGAGCAAAGGTGCTGCATAGGTGAGAGATCTCTAGGAAAACCGCTAATAATCTGAACCTGAAACACTCAGTTCTTGTGGAGCTGGGTCTTCCCTATGTCAGGCCTGGCTACCTCCTGCCATCTGGCTACGCTGGCAAAGGCAGCACCTTCTGCCTCTTCCTCTGACCTTCATGCTGAGTCAGCCCAGGCTCAACCAGCTTCATGAGCAGAGGAGATAGGGAAGAAGGAGAAGAAGGAGAGATAATGCTCTCACTGAAGGCATTTTCACTTGAATTGCTCCAAATCAAATTGCAACCACTGACTTGAGTAGCAAAGGGCTTTCAGTCTCTGTCTTGACTGCTGGGTTGGACAAGACAATCTTCAGAAGTCCCTTTAAACCTGAGAGTTATTCCATCTTTCTAAACAACCCAGAGCAGTGAGGGCAGCAAACTAGAATTCAAGTAATTATTTTGTGCAAAAGAATCATTTATTGCATTAATTCCTTATAATTCCAACATCACTCAGAATTACAGATCAGACAAAGCGGTGAGCTGGCTTTTCTTGCTGTTTTCCTACAACCCCCAAAGGGAATGGAGACATTTCTGCTTTAGTGAGCAATGCTTCTTTACTGACACCTCTGTTCTTGCTTTGATTGCGATTGTTTGTTAACTGATGGAAAACACTCTTAATGCAGTGGCATTATTCACTTTCCTGGTATTTAATGAGACAGAACAGTGGGAGTAGAGAAGAACTAGCTCTCTATTTAGTCTGTGTCTAATGCAATGAAAGAAAAGCAAATTAAAAAAGGTTCCTTGGCACCAGCTTATTTTATCTTTAGTGCCCAGAAAAAAGCTCTTGAGAGATGACACCTGCTATGCCAGTGAGCATCTTCACCCTTTAGCAACTTCCACATTTTTACTAAAATGTAAGAATCATCAGATTCAGAGTATTTTTCTTGAACAAAAAAGGGACGATTTCCTGTTCCTGGTAGTCTCATTGCTGGCCTCTGGCTGGTGTCCCGGATAAGTTCAGTCCAGGATAAGTATTCATTCCAACAACAAACATAAATCTAACAGCAGCACCTACGCTTGAAGATCATTAGTATTCCTGGAGCATTTTGCATAGGGGAACCATGAATTATCTTCTCACAGCAAAGCTATTGCATGAATTAAAGTTCCTTCTTCATTTCCCATGTGCAGTAATTTCACACTTGAGGGATAAAGCTTCCCTTGTGCCAGGGAGCTTTCTCATTCTGGAGCCCAGCAGGCTCCTGAATTTATGGCAAATCATAGAATCATAGAATCATAGAATAGTTAGGGTTGGAAAGGACCTTAAGATCATCCAGTTCCAACCCCACTGCCATGCCCAGGGACACCTCACACTATACCATGCCACCCAAGGCTATGTCCAACCCGGCCTTGAACACCATCAGCGATGGAGCATTCACAACTTCCCTGGGCAA